>JAVQJS010141387.1:0-7500 GCA_036024795.1 Galaxias rostratus | reverse complement strand
ATTTATCTCGGCAATATTCAAATGTCCGTGAGCGATGTTCCCAGACAGCCATTGTTGTGGGAACTGCTGCTGCTCTTTCTATGGGCTCGCTAACTTTGTCGTCTGGACTAGCAGTGACCAATTTAGACTGTCATTCAGTGGCATTCACCACAAAGCACTAATATTCAGGAGCTACTCCGCTGAGCGTTCAGAAATAATACAATTTAGAGGAAAATAAAAACCTAAAGAGTGTTTGTTGAGTGGCAAACAATCAGCAATCCAGTCCAACAATACAGAGTGTGTGTGTGTGTGTGTGTGTGTGTGTGTGTGTGTGTGTGTGTGTGTGTGTGTGTGTGAGTGTGTGTGTCTGTGTGTGTGTGAGTGTGAGTGTGAGAGTGTGAGCGTGTGTGCCACTGATGTGTCTGGGAAACGGGCCAATGTTTACTTCCTCCCAGGGAAGCTCTGTAGTAACTGCAGGAGAGAAAAATTAGAGAGAGGAGGGTGGAGAGAATGAGCGATGGAGAGAGTTAAGAGCAGGGGGAGAGTAGGAGTTGGCAGTAGGATATGTGAGAAGAAGAGAAGATGAGAAAAGAGAGGGGAGGAGAGGAACAGAAAGAAGAAGAGAGGAGAGGAGAGGAGAGGAGAAGAGGAGAGGGGAAGGGAGGGGAGAGGAGAGGAGAGGAATGGAGATGAGAGCAGAGGAGAGAGGAGAAAAGTAAAGGAAAGACAGAACAGAAGAGAGGCACTCTTTACGTTAACCTCTAGAGGGCTCTGTTTTCACAAGGGGCCAGTGACCTGAAAATATAGGGTCAGACACCTGAACACATTACTACACCCCTGCTGTGTGTCAATGCCTAAAAACATATCTATCTCTCACAAATAGTTAAGTGTCAACACACACATGTCTATATTCACACACACAAAGCCTTTTAATTTTATTGGACAAAAAAGTGAAGAAAAAACGTGGTATTTGCTTCTCGTTTCCTATCTCTCTCACTCATACACGGATGCACAGACGGAAAAGGGCCATGTATGTATATGTATATCATCATCCTAAACTTTTAAATATTTAAAGGATAAGTTATTCGTTTTTTTTTAAATATAATTGGTTATACTTTAGGGGACCATTACTGTGTAATAACCGTGATTTAATTGAAAACCCTACAGTGACCTGCACGAGCCAGAGAGTCGAGACAAGGCAACATGTTAAATAAAACGTTCTCTGGGGTTTTAACAGTGTACTTACAATCAGATTCAATCAGCGGAGTTAGATTAAAACCTACTAAAGTATAGTTTTAATTGGGGCATGTATATCCCTATATATTATAGGAATAGGTCTATAAGGAAGTCAAAGGGAAAGATTTTTTTTCAAAGAGAGAGAATAAGAAGATGGATTATATTTAGCAACGGGTCAAAGTCAAAAAGTTATCAATAAATGTTGTTACCTTGTAGGGAAAGGGAACTTTAAGTAAGATAAATATATAGAGAGACATAGAGAAAAAAATGTGTAAAAAAAAATGATCAATATTATGTTTGTGTTTGACAGTTGATCTGTTTGATTGTTGCTTTTTTTCGTATTTAGCTTATAGACATTGGCTAATATTGTACAGAACCTTGAGGATAAGTTAAACAAAACAATTTTGTGTTTCATTTACTGTTAGTTATTTTTCCCATTGCATGCCTGATGCAAGAACTTTCTATTTAGGTTTGTTCACATTTATACTGTCACTAAGCTTTTTCATATTTACTAGCCAAAGTTTTTTGCATGTAGGAATTGATTTTTGAGGCTCCTTCAGCGGTGTAAAAAATGAAAGGGACTGTTTCAAAATTAAAAATCGACAGAGCAAAACCTTCCTTTGTGGCTTGGTGCTGTTTACCCAAGCAGGACGAAAGAGCTAGCGGACAAAAACAGGCCTGCAAAGCTCGAGTGGAGCTGAGAAGACGTTGCCCGAGTTGGCTCAGCCCTCTGTCCTGCTATTCAGAAAGGGTTTATCCACGCCAGGTCGATCAGGGGGATTAGACAGTAATTAAACCCACATTAACAATCAGACCGATGGCCTTTTGAACGGCTTGACACTGGTCAAGGAAGGCAAACCGGGACAGTTTCTTAACGGAGCAAATAGTCGCCTGCAGCGTTGTACCATGGGGCAGTGAGAAGACGGAATAGGACACGTCGTAAGATCAAGCTTTTTGGAAAATTCCAGGTAGGCCTCAAAACCCCCCAGAAAGAATATATACATATAAATCAATTCAACGGGGTGTCTAAATTGTATTTCTGTAGTCCGAAGTGGCTTAAATAATAATTAGTCTCCTAGTAAATTAAACAATATAATTAGATTTTCCGTCTTTTTTGTTAAGAATGCGTCTGACTGGCGATAGGGATAAGTAAATACCCAATACACTTATAACATGCTAGTATCGACATGAGAGGATAAATTATAGGCTAAATAAGTGCAACAAAGTTTCTAATAAACTGAATAAACAAAAGTTGTAGAGTAAAGGCTGCATGATCGGCTGAAAAAAGACAGGATGAGATAGACTATTCTCGTCAAAGTTAGAAAAGTTGTTGGGACCACATTTCAGCAATCCAGACAAATAGGAAGTGCTCCATAACCTTTCTCCCTCATCCTATGGGACCCCCTCGTGCTCTTTTCCCCACAGTTTGTTTTTCAAAGGGTGACAGGAAACCGCGAGCTCCCGAGTGACCCCTGCATTGTCTCGCGCCGATATCACTTCCATTCAGTGGTGCACATCTGTGCTGTATGGGGACCGCGGGACTACCAAGATCCGTGCGCGGGGCAACGGCCTTCATTCACAAATTTCGAAACAGTCTTTGTACTATTTAGACATAAAACCCACGGCAAGATGACTTTAAAAAGCAAATGGCCTATCTTAAATATCAATTTAATGGGTTCAGAAAGTACTTGCACATGAAAGACAAAACAAAAGCAACAAATGTATGATTATTATTAAATACCTTTTGCACTTGCTAGCTAGCAGCAGACCAAAGCCTAAGTTAGCAGACCATTTTTAGATAGCTATTTTCGTGTTTATTTTAACAATGGTAACTGAAATCAACAGTTAATTGTCGTTTCGAAATATCCGCTTTTCTGCAATCTCTTTTAATTTGTATTAAAAGGTTTTGCTTACAAACTAGATAGATTGTCAATGCTCTATTTTAGGATTATCACCTATGGACAGACGTCAAACGTCAACTCGATTGGAGCTGCAACAATCACATTTCATCCATCTTTTAAGATAAAAACAAACCAAATGAAAAATGGAACTTTGCACATAATACAAGAAAGTTTATAAAGCTATACAGAAAGGTAACAAGAACACTGTGTTTATCTATAATGGACATGTCTTGCATTATAAAGAATGTACCGAGGGTATTCAATCTAAAGTAGGTAGACTCACGCTGAACTCAATTCTTTTAACAATGTAAAATTTTATAAATTTATTTTTTAAACACATAATACACTTTGATGGCTCATCCCTTAAATATCTGCTGCGACCTATTATGGCGCCAAAAAAACACAAGCCTACATTTTTTGTTGACAACTTGGTATATAAACCAATGCATATTACTGAAAAATAATACAAATTTAGTAGAAAACACTTTTCGACAGCTGCCGGTATCCCTTGACAACTTGAAGCTGTCTCTTCAATTTCAGGCTTCTCCTTGACCAAGACGCCCCTGTTAAACAGCAAAGACACCAGCAGAGCAGAGCCGCACATCACTTCAAATAACGTAGATCCTTCGCGTCTGACCCAGAGCACATCAACTTCAATTTGGCCATGGGCTCAGAATTAACTGTCTTGAGCACTGTTTATAGGCTGATAGACAAACATTGGCATTTTATATTCCGCGTTGGTTTCTGGCAATATAGTCGACATTTTCTATTAATTCACAATGCAGCATTATATAAGATTCATTATGTTTAGTTTGAAAGACGCTTGGCTGGAAGATCAACCCGACATCAACATTTAGTCTTTTCTAGGATCTTAACAGCCCTATTATTCGTTGTGCTCCTAAAGATTCGAGCAGTAAGAGTATAGATATAGTTTAAGATTGACAATGAGTCAATGGTCAGTTTTTGGTTCCAGGTCAATACATAGAATTACTTTGCCATCATGCTTATTGTCATCGTCTTCTTCCATGCTGCATGAGCTTGAAAGCACTTGAGGAATATATATATATGTATAGATAGATAAACAGATAACAACAAAAACACAGCAAGAACACGCTAAACCAGCTCACAAGAAGAAAGACAATACTTTAAATTTATTATATCAGTAATTCATGATGAGGGTCTATTGTCTAAGACGGAATAAAGATTTACTTAGATTTTCTCTTTTGCTACCTTTGACATTTGAAGCCTTTAATAATTCTGTTTCAGATAATATATATATATATATATAATTGACTGCCAATCTATTACAGTTGTTCAGAATAAAAACCAGAATTGGCTACACTGAACTAAGAAACAGAAATGGTTTCAAAACTAAAACGGAGATGTAAGAATGTATTGTCTGAGATGTAAGAAAATTACGAGAACGCACCTTTCCATGTATTTGTTATTGAAAAACATTTTTTGTGGTCTGTATTTAATATCAATTAATATCGTTAGCACAGCATTTATTAAACTACATGTGCATTTTGCAAAATACATTATTGCGTTCAGGCAAAAAACAAGCGGCACATGACGAACATGCTTTGGTCTATAGCAAAACGTAAGAGTGAAAGGTTGATAGTAGTCTACCAAATGAAATACAAGGCCATGTTTTGGTCTCACTGTGTTAATTGCAGTTGATCAAATACAGAAATTGGTATCTGACCTCGCCAAGGTTCATATCTAAGAGGCGCGAGTTGCACCAGAAAGCACGCACCGACGCCACGAGTATCCCTTGATTGGCCTAAATGTATATATACTGCAAAGCACTTTACATAGGCCCCACTAATAATTGTTACTGCTAATTGTTTTTCAAGCTATGGGTAGCATGGCTAGCTATTGTCTCCATGTGCACTTCAGAGTTTAGACATTATTCACCTTAGGCATCAGGCTACAACAGAGCAGGACATGGAGTCTGAAAAAATATTTCGTATGGGAAGTGGAAATACAAAAGGATATGCCGCTAATCTATCGGTTGACCTTTGACCATGCCAATGCCATTTTTTACGAAATAAAAAAACGGCAGGGCGTGCTTCAGGCGTATGTTTTGAAAAAGGCCTTTGCAGCATATGCTCTTCTCAACCCACAGTTTGATGAAATTACTCTGCATTTTATTTAGCATTGAGTTTCTAACCGGCATTTTGTCTGAAAATAGATCGTTGAAGCCTCCCACAATCATGATATACTGGTTGCTCTATGATTCACTCAAAGGCACAAGGACCCTTTTACGCACAAGGTCTACAGTATTTAAAATATATGAAATTGTTACGCTCTGTTGAATAACACATTTTCTGCGGGCTTAACCAAAGGAAACCAAATAAAGTATCTTTCCTACCGCACTTGAAAACAAGGCTGATGCCTATAAATGCTAGCCTATTTACGTATGCACATCGTGCTACTTATTTGGTGTGGATACACACATACATTTTTATGGCAAATTCTAGACAGTTTTCTCTCCTTGCTTGTATGCCAAGGCTGCCCATGTAGCAGCCATATAAACCTCAATATCAGACTTTCAGCGTGACAATTTGGTGACATAAACCTTTGGACCAATTATTCCCTCTTTGATTTAACTACTGGCAATTGGCCACTTATTAAAACTAAAAAAATTTTTAAGCATTGAGGCTATTGCGAAAGTATATATTTGCCAACCCTGCTGGTTCACGCCTCCCCCCTTTAAGAGGGCATTCCCCCTCATGGTTGTACCCTGTATGGATAGTGCAACCTTCACCTGTAGACCATCAAACCTCTCTCCTCCCAAGAAAATATCACGCGCCTCAACGACTCTCTTTAAATAAGACGTCGTAAATAATACTTTGAAGCTGACTGCACAAGACACTTGTTTACGCATTTGAACTACAACCGTTTGGAGAATTCGGTTTGGCTGTGTTTGGTGATGGAGGATCCTCCTCTCCTTCGGACTCGCCAAAAGAATCACGTGCAAACAAAGCAAGGCACGGATTGGTCCAAGGCACGTGTCTTAGATACCACAGTGAGACGTCACCCAAGGGGCTCGCAGCCTATCAAAAATGAGAACCCAAAATCTATAGTGAAAGTATTTCAGAAGCTGTTAGCGCCTCTTTATCTATCGTAGTTTTAGTGCTCTGGTGAAAGCATCAACATTGAGTAGGGACTCGGTAACGAAACAGTTAGCAACTCAGCATTTTTTTGATGGTCGATCACTTTCTAACCAATTCCATCTAGTGCAGGGAAAAAGCTTCATAGCTGAATTAGAAGTATGATTTTTCTTTGTGAAAAGAACCAGAGGCGGGTTTTCAATATCTACACAATATACTAAAACGATTTTTTCCAATTACATTTAAATTAGGATACATTTCTGGGAAAAAATATTATTGGAAGATACCTAAATTAACAGATTTGAGTGGAACTTCTACTTTAGGGAAAGAAAAGGTGTTGAACTCGAACATTCAGTTCCAGGCAGAACTATTTCATTATGGAAGAACATGATCGCAGAAACGGAGAGAGACCAGATTTGGTGGATCAGTCCAACCGAGCCATACTGCCTCTTTTGCAGGCTCCAGGCAACCAGCAACCGCACAGAATTACCAACTTTTACATTGACAATATTTTGCGACCAGACTTCGGACGCAGAAAAAGTGGGACTTCTAATTTTGGTGAAAATAACGTCGTTCGAAGAGGGGAGAGTGTTGCTCGCAGAAATCCGAAAACTGTGCGGCAACAAGGTGGGACAGAGGATGAGGGAACATCGGATGATTCCCGTCCAGCAAAAGAAGCAAAAAAAGCTGACGTTGAAGCCGATGATGCCCCCCTCAAGCCCCGGGGAGATAGTGGGGACCAATGCCTGAGCTCCGATTCGGACAGTTCCCAAGCAAACTCGACACCTTCGTCAAAGCCTATGTTATGGCCTGCCTGGGTGTATTGTACACGATACTCGGATCGGCCATCGGCAGGTAGCCTCAATTGTTTTCTAATTTATTTACAAAACAAGAAAGAACGAAATAAATCTTTGTATTTCGTTTACATTCAATTATTAGTCGGTAGTGCGCAGGAAGTGGAGTAGAGCGAGGGAATACATTGACATAAAAACCTCAATGCACCTCGTGTCTACGTCATAGGGCTACAGAAACAGAAAAAATATCTAAAACAATACCAAAATAATAGACCACTCGATTTAAAAGTTTATTTCATAAAGTTCTAAAAACAATGAAAAAACATTACAAAATTGAAACTGCACTCGGAAAGGCTAATTCATTGTTTAACCTATGCATTTTGTGATTACTCTCTATAGCCCTTCATATTTGATAGGCAGATTATAGACTGAGTGGCATTGACAAACCAATTAGGATATCATCACTTAATACAA
>JAVQJS010141380.1:0-15618 GCA_036024795.1 Galaxias rostratus | reverse complement strand
TTTATAAGTTACAGAACAAAAATTTTCTGGACTTTGCTTATTCTCACATCTGTCTATACTTTTCATATAACTTACATAGCGTAGCGTGACGTGCATGCAGCACACCTAATTTAATAGTATGACTCAAGCCATTGCTTCAATATATTTTTATTATTGTAATATTTGTGCTAAGGAGTTTTCTTTAACCTGTGTGGTTCAGTGAACATATTCCAGGATAAAATTTGGTTTTGGGGACACTGTAGCTCAGTGTATGTAAGAGAGAGACCTGTGCCTTACCTTTGTGGAAGCAACCTGAGTGCTTTTAGCTTATAACTTGTAAAAACTCTCAGAATAAGGCAAAAGAGAGGTCTGGGACCCGCTGACAATGGGGATGGCTTTGAAAAGTTACTTCTAGTCTTTGCTAAATCATGTTTCATGTATAATTAAAACGTAATAGGGGCCTCTCAAACAAGATGTAAGCTTGTTTGATGATTCCATAGCTTATACATTTGGTGTTTTCCCTGCCCACTATACCTAGACTATAATTATATGTGTGTACCTTTGTGTGTGTGTCTTTGTGTATGTGTGTGTGTGTGAGTGAGAGAGAGAAAGAGAGAGGGAGAGAGAGAGAGAGAGAGAGAGAGAGAAGGAGGTAGAAAATGTGAATGGAGAGATACTGAGTGTTGTGTTTTAATTTGCGAGTGTATTAATGTATATAGGATCTTACCAAGATTATTGTTATAACAAATTTGAACTTCTGTTGGCTTACTATTGATATTCAAACCGAGGGTTGAACTTTTAAAAACAGGACGAGATTTTTAAAATGCAACAAGCGTGTTGTCCTAAATATGCTGTGGATGTGCCAGAAGCATGGATAAAGATTTCTACCCATTTCATTAGTGTGTTTTTAGTGGCGTGTGAGGGAGAGTCTATGGTGTGTCTATGTCTATGTGTGCCTGCTCATATGTCTTTGTGTTATGTTGCAGTAAACGTCTGGTGGTGGTGGTGCCCAGCGAGAGCTCATTCCACCCACGGCGGACCTACACCAGCGAGGACGAGGCATGGCGCACATACCTGGAGAACCCCCTGACGGCCGCCACCAAGGCCATGATGAGCATCAATGGAGACGAGGACAGCGCTGCAGCCCTAGGGCTGCTCTACGACTACTATAAAGTGAGCACGTTCACTACTGTTATTATCCATTTGGGGTGCTTGTAGTGTAAAACTGTTCAAATGCTTGCATTGGTTTAGGCACTGGTAAAGTTATACCTATCCATTAAACCAGTGACAGTACAGAAATAATACAATTAGAAGTCCTTTGTTACGGACAAGGAAGTTTAAAATGATACCGTTTTATTTCACACAATGAAATCTGTCACCTGTGTTGACGTCATAGAGTTTATACAATGCCAAGTTAAAGAGAAAACCATTATCTTAGGTTAAGCAATGAAACACCTTTTTAGATTTTAGAATGAAGACTCCTGTTGACAGAATAGTCTACGTCTGGCAGCTTGTCACTTTAGTGAATGATGAAAATGTGAAAACTTAATACATCCAAAAATGCATGTGACTCTATTGAGTTGATTTGGTGCCAATTACATGTCCTGGGACATGGCATAAATACTGTTGAGGCCTTGCTAACACTATATGGCAAATTTAGCCCATGTTCTGGATTGTTCTTGATTTCCTATAGAAGACTTTATGTTGTGTTTTTTTCAGGTTCCCAAAGAAAAGAGATTGCTGCCTGTCACCAAAGTGGTTGACATCTCAGAGGAGCAGGAAAAAAGGTGAGTTTCATTCAATTGTAATATGTGATGTGAATAAGTGACAGAATCTAGAAGGTTTTGTTGAAGGTTTCAATATGTGACAACAAAATAAATTCCGGGAGTAATGACCTAATGCATCATATTGTATTTGAATGTATCTTCAGTAACGTTGTTGAGCAAATTTTTGTGCTAAAAGAAAATACACCATGGATTACAGTGACGTAAGAGCACAACATAGAAAACTAACCAGCAATTTGGAGTTTAAAGACACAATTTATTGTCAGGATACAAACCAGATGGTATCCCATATCCCTTACACTATAGGTAACAATATAGAAAGGAAAGATGAAGGTTTTCTCCTTATGAAGTTGCAACCCCTTCATTGGAACTCAGTATGCAACTTTGCATGTTCCAGAACCAGTGTAGGCTCGACTAACAACAACCATAGCGAGGTGGAGACCATTGACAACCGTGTACAGGTCCTCAAGTCCGTCCCGGTGAACCTGTCCCTCGCTGAACACCTCGAATCCAAACGGGAACACTACAGCTCGGCGGGATCAGCGGAGGGCGGGGCCGTGGTAAAGGCGGAAGTGTATGCCCCCGTCTTCATGGGGGCGGGCCTCCACTACAGGGTGGACGGGGAGGAGCCTGCACGGGTCATCTACGAGCCGAGCCCCTACGACGTGTCGTCCAACAGCCATGCAGGCTACGACAAGGACGACCAACGCAGCACGCCGGACAGTCCCTACCAGGAGGAGACTGATGGGGTGAGCGGAGGCTGCGATGTCAAATTTCCAAAAACGTTGCATGAATCCAAACAATGTGATGTGAATGAAACACTATATCAAAGGCAGGACTGTTAGCCACAGCAGTCAGTTCCCATTTTCCTTGCCTGACTGACATTTCTGTTGAACTTTTACTACAGAAGTATCACACACCTGCTTCTCTGGCTCAAGAAGATTTTATATTCGACCATCAAGCAGTGTAAGTTTAGTTTAGCTTGCCCTAGACGTACAAAACACAACTTAAAAATGCTACCTACCTGGGCTTACTCTCATAATATACTACCCAAGTGTAACTTCCAATCCCTTTCCACCACAGTGACACCTTCCAGTATACTCTGGATGCCACGCGGTCCCTCCGTCAGAAGCAGGGCGAGGGTCCCATGACCTATCTGAACAAGGGTCAGTTCTACGCCGTCACGCTCAGTGAGCTGGGGGCCAACAAACGTCTACGACATCCCATCAGTAAAGTCAGGGTGAGTGGGCTTACCTGGGGTGTGACCCCATAGAGTTTCAGAGACTACCCCTGTTGTGGCTCTCGTGGAAACCTGATCAATTCATTCCACTCGCATGCAACTGAAGGTGGTCTAAGGGTTTCTTCATCTGAAAATGTAGAATTGTTCCCCATCTCTGACCTAGAGCGTGATTATGGTGGTGTTCAGTGAAGACAAGAATCGGGACGAACAGCTCAAGTATTGGAAGTATTGGCACTCTCGTCAGCATACTGCTAAACAAAGGGTTCTGGACATTGGTAAGAGTTGACTGACTTTAAAATGCTTATTATTGATTTGAGTGGATGGTAGAGAGATACGTTCGGTACAGGATCTTAGCTAAATGTATTAATATTTGTAAATTATGAAAGCACACTGAATGAATGTGATAATAACACACTTTTAGGTAGATCAATGAAAAGCTAAACATCATTTATAATTCAACAATACAGCTTGCTTTACCAATGCCGTCACAAACAAGCCAACAATTAAATCATGATGCCTCCCTAATCTTCTTTTTAGTCACCTGTCCGTGTTCAGTGGCCATTACCTCATCAGTGTTTGATTTCTCCAATGGCAGCATCTGAGTAAATGCGCAAAAGACAAGCCAGAAAAATAATGTAAATTAGTTCCCCCTCTTTTTGCATTGGCTACATGGCAGTGTTGTTTTTCAAACACCCAAAATGTCCACACACTCATCCAGGTAGTTTTCAGTTGACCAATTTGAATTTGAACAGATAGTCTCTTCAATGTATGAATGTGTGTGTGTATGTGTGTTTGTGTGTGTGTGTAATGGAGAGATGTATAGGCTTGTCGGTGGTTTTCTGTGTGGCAAGCTGCGACCTGCATGAGAGGTAGTCACAGTGGTATGTTAAAGACTTTGGGTGGTAGCTTGCACACACAAACACACACACGACTTGTTAGGACGAAGTAAGGAATGCGCACTGTTCCCAATATTTGGCAAGACAATTAGGGCAATTTTGTTTGGGTCATTTTGATATTAGAACATTGTTCCAATTTTAGGTTAGAATATCTTAAACATATGATATTAGGGGTCTTATTCGACTTACTCAACATCTTACTCGACTGACTCAACATCTTATACGCAAGTAGCGACATTATTCAAATAGCGTCCTATAGTTTATTATTTGATTATTTTGGCACTATAGTGGACAGGAGAACAGACAGAAGATGATCAACTAGACCCAATGCATCAATGCGCTGTGCTGACTCTCCAATGCAAAGGGATTCCAGAAGACGGTTGACACCAACACTGCAATGTAATTTAAGTCAAGAGACTAATGGCCTAAGACAGACCATAGAGGTTCCCTAAACTCTAAACACACCTGTGTGGTATTAACACGTAATTACGGACTGGACAATCATCTTTTTCTTGATTTGCTTTTTTGAAGGATTATTGTCCTTAACACAAAAAGATCGGAAATTCAATATAAACTTTATAACAAAACCAGGAGAGCTCATGAGAGAAATAGTTATCTGCTAAAGCAAGTTACTATTGTTGGACCAGATAAGCAATGCCACGTTATCAAATGGCACGCTTCACTTTTATTAGATAAAGTCTTATCTGCTTGTATAAACAAACCCTTGGCCTTCAAAGCAAGTGGGAGGAAATAGGAAAGGCTTTCTGCTTTTAAGTGCTATATCTGAACACAGAGAGGCCATTGGGTGAATAATCCCACTGTCCCATAGAAGAAGATGTTTAAAAGGGGAGAAGGACAGTCAATGAGTCATGTTAGCCTGGGCCATTTCAAGCTAGCAACTTAAAGTCAAATAAGGGTTAGGCTTAGTAAGTCAGTTATTTTAACAGTATTTTAATGTCGGAAAATCACCATTATTGACCCAAATATTTACCAAATACACTAACCACAACAAAAATGACCAGTGTTTCCATCTCAGAAATTCCTACACACTGATTAGCTCAATGACTTTAGCATGTCTGGCTACCTAAGCTCTCTTTGTTCGCCTCGTCTGATATTTCCACCTATGTTTGGTATCCAATCATTCCCACCCCCACACCCAGGATGGCTCCTGGTCTTCCCAGGTGCACAGAAAAGCCAGAAAGATGTGCATCCGTTAGTTGTGCTGTTAAATAGGCCCATTCAAATCCCTGATAACATGACATAGCCTCAGGCTTGGGGAACAAGCCTACCTCAACGGCTATTCAAATCCCTGCAGTCAGGGTGCCAGGTTACTTGCTGCTGCTGTCGGTTTTGATGCAACAGGTGCTCTCTGCCCAGGGTTGAGTCGGTAGCTTGTCATTTGAACGAGGGTCAGCTATTTCAGTGGCACCAACTTTTATACTGTCATTTTTCATACAGTGATGGCCTCCCATTTAAGTGACCTTCTTGTTGATCCTGTTTGCCAAAGGAGCAAAACGTGTGTTTGTATGTCTGCAATCCTTTGTGTGGGCACCTGTGTGTGAGCGAATGTGTCTATCAATAGTTCTGTAATTACTGCACAATTTAGTAACCCTCTGTACTCTTTCTCTGCCATTATATCTGCAGCAGACTACAAAGAGAGCTTTAACACCATCAGCAACATTGAAGAGATTGCGTATAACGCCGTTTCCTTCACATGGGACATCAACGAGGAAGCTAAGGTAATTACAGGATGTTTATGAACTTTTGAAGTGGATCTGGGATGCAGTAAGAAAAAAACGCTTATCTGGTTTTCACCCACTTGTCAAACCAACTATGATAGGGTTATGACCTTAAAATGACATATGACCACCAGGTTAGGCTCTTAGAATCCCTATAATATTTTTCGTTAGAATTGTCTTTCATATTTGATATATGTTTTGTATAGAGCAATGAGTGGCAGTATTTCAGACCATGATTGTGTACTTCTTCTTTTATTTGTCTTTGGTCTGTTGTTGGCTTTGTGGACACTCCTTAAATGGAGCACTCAAGTGACTATTAGATCGACATACCCCCTAGACACACACACACACACACACACACACACACACACCCACACACACACACCGCAATTCTTTACCTGCCCAGTTTTGTTTGTTTTGCCCTCTTTTCTGTGAACTTCCTAGGTGCACACACAGCACCCACACAAATGCTGAATAAACATGTGTGTGTGTGTGTGTGTGTGTGTGTGTGTGTGTGTGTGAGTGCGTGCGTGCATGTGTGCGGGTGTGTGAGTGTGTGGCGCCTGCAGCAGTACACTGGGACAGTGTGCGAGAGTTAGCTGGGGCTTGGCTATGCTGCACTGTTTACTGTGTGCTCCTTGATTTGCTCCTCTATTGTAACAAAGGCCAGCGAAACAAAGAGAGCTTTGGACAAAATCCAGGCCCTTGCTCTCTGAGTTAATATTGACTCTTAGAGGTTCCGTCATATAGGTTGCCTATCAGGCTTGAACAAGCAATAGGGGGATATACCTATGTTTTCTTTAGTTATAGGTCAGGAAACACTGAATTCAATGTTATGTTCGTGTTAGGACAAGCTTTTTGGAGCTCATCGTTGCATTACTTTTGTTTCACAAACGTTTCACACGTTTGGCAAACAATTCAACAAAATACTTACATACTTTGCCTAAGACATTCGCCATATCACTTTTTCCTTCGTCATTTAGTCAATAGTCTTTCACACTGCATGGGATTATGAAATTGTGAGACAGGTTGCTAGCTCCAGTAATCTTTAAGGTGAGGTTATCCTGTGGCTGTGCAAATTGATTATTTTACGGGCCAACCGGTTAATGAGCAACCAACAGTCACAATCATTGCTATACCTTGCATTGCGTTGTGGGAATGTATGAATGTTTAAATCACTTTTGAGTCACTTTTTGTGTGCGTCAAAGATCCAAAACATTTATGTGTGGTTATGTGACTGTGTATACACTGTACGTTCCCTTATGTACCTAACACGTGACCAGTCAAATATATGTAGTTTGACTCTGTTGAAAGCCTCTGCAGGGGTTCTGATCAACACAGTTTTCAGGCTTACAGATATTTGCACAAGAGGTGATTCCCTTCCATTTGTGAATTGAGTCAAGTGAACTGATTGTAAATTATGTTTCCTTTTATTTTGATGTTGCTTCATTGTAAAATATGTTTCCTGAGTGGAATAGCATTCCCAGATTAAATAAGTTCAGACTATATGATTGATTAATTTAATCCTGCTTCTAATCAACTCATCTAAATTGTGCTTTCTCTCACTGACAGATCTTCATCACAGTGAACTGTTTGAGCACAGACTTCTCATCCCAAAAGGGTGTGAAGGGTCTTCCTCTGATGATTCAGATAGACACCTACAGTTACAACAACCGCAGCAACAAGCCCCTGCACAGAGCTTTCTCGCAGATCAAGGTCTTTTGTGACAAGGTGCCACCCCTGACTACTTTGTGAATCCTTTTGCACCACCCTATGAACTCATAATGAAACATAGCCACCATCAATGGTCTTTAAGTTTTAGAAAAGCACTATGCAAATTAACTAGTATTACTAGGAATTTTCACCTTTTGTGTCCGAGGATAAAAGATGTCTTTTTAAGGGCAGAAAGAAAATAGTTGATAGAGTACGTTTGGTAAGGATGTCGTAATGTAGAGAGTCATTCTGTTCTGTGTTGCCTCCTTACATTGCATTATGGAGATCAAATATACAGAGGCTCTACGTGTTGTGTCAGTCAAAGATCAGCGAGTTAAAGAAAAGTTACTTTTGACACTTACTCCCTCTAGTGGTGTTACCTGACAGTCCCTGCCCGTCCACAGACTCAGTTGTTTGTCACTGCAGAGGACACCACCTGAGGTTGCTGCAGGCTTTGCTCTCACGTTTTTGGCGTAATAGTGGGTCCATTTGTTTGTGTGTGCTTTGTTTGTCTGCGTGCTTGCAGGGAGCTGAGCGTAAGATCCGTGATGAGCAGAGGAAGCAGAACCGGAAAAAGTCCAAAGGTGTGACTCAAATAAATAGACATTATGTACAGATTAAGATCACATGATCATGGTGAATAAAAACCATGCACACTATAAAACTAAAACATTGTGAATAAAAACAGAACGTCCTTATAACAGATCTATAATAAAGGCAATATCTAGATCATTCAATTATCCATAATTATGAAATCCATAACTGAATGTTATTGTCAAAGGTAAGGACAGTGGTGGAGGCGTCATCAATGTGCCCAAGAAGCCAGACACAACCTACTTCAAGACTATGACGGACCTGGAGGCTCAGCCTGTCCTCTTCATCCCTGATGTCCACTTTGGAAACCTCCAAAGGGCTGGCCAGGTAGACTCTGTCACTAGGCTTTATCGACTTCTGTTTGGCCTGCAGATCAACACAGACTTCCTAGGAAAGATTTTCTAAATAGCAATATGTTCAGATCAAAGAATGGACTCAACTAAATTAAATCTTCAAATGTTTTTAGTTTGATAGCTATACTATAGGGCAAAACAGAACCACCCAGCTCACTGGATTAGCGAGGTTTGCAAATTGACAAACCCAATCTAACATCATGTAGGACAACTTACAATATGTTTAACAGTTAATTGCAATACACGATAATAAATTTACGTATAACTTCAAAATGCTCCCCCCACAAGGTCTAATAGAAACATTAGTGAACAGCCATTGATAGGGAGCAGGAATCTTCAGATTCCACAATTGGATACTGTGCAATAGACCCTACATTTGTGGAAGCTGGGTTGGTGGTGGGCAGCAGCAACAACAGATGCATGAGTGTGGCGCAATTGTAGGAGCAAGTGTGTGAACTGCGATTTAAGTAGGCGGCATTAGAACTATTGGGTATGCGACTGTTTGATTGATGTGACGTGGATAAATGTTGTGTCTGAGTCGCCTAACTGAACCAGCTCTGTCAAGGGCGTCGCCTCATTTCTTTCTTTCTGTGTGACCATCGGCTATCCTTTCTCCTTGGTTTGTGCCCTCTATGGAAAGTGACCTCACTTCCGGCAAGAGGTGTTATCTCTGACCTTTACAAAAGCCTGCTTCTAGTTATTGTCTTGTCTGGGACATTAGTAGGTTATAATTAAACACTTTTGCTTTTTTATCATTCATAAGGGGAAAGGTCAGACTGCTGAGGAGAAATGTTGCCCCCTTGTAGCTTGGTAACAATGATTGATTTGTGAATCTTTAGTAGAGACGTCTTTTGGACTGTGACATTTTTTATGCAATGTGGAAACAAGGGAGCAATACTGCTGCAAAAATTTTATATCCAGTATGTACGTATATGACGTTTGCACTTCAAAGTGCACTGAGTTGTTTGATATTGGCCAATATGTTGTAAAATATTGGTGAACCATTCTGTAAAACATTAACACCTATTTTCGACATTGCCATTGTTGTTGAAAATAATTGTACAGCAACCTTTGCATCAAAATGCATACATTGATTACAGTAATGAGAGCAATCATCCATGCTGTTTCAGGTGTTTGCTTTCAACACAGAAGAGATTGAGAGAGAAGGGTGAGTTTATGGAGTTAAATGTCCACAATGTATTTTTAGATCCGCACTGTTCACTGCATGTACACTAAATAAGTGTCCTATCCTAGCCACTCATACCATTGATACGGCCCTTAAGAGCACAACACAGAACCACACACTTCTTTCTCTCTCTCTTTCTCTGACACACACAAACCATCCTACACAAGTACCTACTCAAATGACCGGCCTGTGCTCTGGTGTGTTGTCAGCAGGAGTGTGCTGGTGAAGAGGATGTTCCGGCCGTCAGACGAGGACATCTGTCCCTCCCCTCATAAACAGATCAAAGAGGAACCACTCAAGAGAGGTACAGTAGGACTGTAAAATCATACTCAGTTTACATCATTCCATGCTCACTGGTCTCCCGTATAGTTCCGTGGCTAGACACGTCTCTGTTGCCCTTTCCTTAGTGCTGCTTTATGTGAGGAAAGAGTCAGACGAGGTTTTTGATGCCCTGATGCTCAAATCTCCAACACTAAGAGGCCTGATTGAAGCCGTGAGTCATTCTTCTGTTTGTGTGTTCATGCGTGTGTGTATGTGTGTGTGTTAATGTATTTGCACTGTTAATATGGTTTGTAGCCATGCAGTTGATGGGTGTGTTAAACTAGGTTATATAACACTATGCAAAATTGTTTTATGCAGTAGTACCATGTTAATTTAATTTGCTTGTGACAGATTTCAGAAAAGTATAGTTTGCCCACAGAGAGGATTGCTAAGGTGTACAAGAAAAGCAAAAAAGGGTAAGATAGCTTTAAATTGGGGATTGGGAAACCAATAATAAACCCCAAAATGTACAGTCATGTACAAATAATTTTTTGCACATTACAGATCGCATAGGTAGAACTCAGAAGAGTGTACTAGTATGGAACTATTATGAGATAATTTCATGTTTCAATTATTCATATCTAATTTATCAGGATCCTGGTGAACATGGATGACAACATTATTGAGCACTACTCTAATGAAGACACCTTCATTCTTAATATTGAGAGCCTCACAGACGGTTACAAGGTGATGCTCACAGAGATCTGACGTCTTTGCTGTTCAGGATGGCATGGTCTCACAACCAGTTGCTATCTTAATGAGATAGATCAGACAGACTGAAACCCCCTTAAAACTGAGGAAGCCTGCGACAGGTGTATCAAAATGGACTCACAGGAGCTCGGCTTTGGGGTCATACAGAAATGCTCACAAAGATTGAGCTAGCGATGCAAAAAGGTTTGCTAAATCCAGAAATTGATCAACCGAAAAAACATTTATTCATCAATCTTAGGCATGCTGTAAACTTGTGAAATGTGGATCCCTGTCAAAGCAAGTCATTTCACTGTGGTTCCTGTTTTATTTAAGAAGTCAAACCACAATTGTTGTAAAGAAGTATCTAATGTAATGTGCACAGTTTGTTTCAGCCAAAGTGTGGTAAGAAATGATTGGATACGGTGTTTGCAGATATGTGTATTCACTATTAGATGTGTTGAGTGGTCCCAGTTTTCAAATGTAGATTAGTTTGATGTCTATTATGTTGATTGAACACTTTATGTAAATACAGTCTCAAATTCATTAGCTATCCTATTTATTATAGCTCTGTGATTTAAAATGTATAGCACTGTTCCAGGTAGCCAAAGTGTTTTACTTTTTGTTAACTTAATTTAACTTTACATTGTATGAACTGGAATTAGAAAAAGAAATCGTGGACTAGTCAATTAGCTCATTTGAATCTCGTAAATGCACATTTTGAAAAAAAACTACTACATTTGAATTGCCAGGTTTATATCGTGTTCTTAAGGACATGTGGATGTATGTAGATATGTGTCAACAGTGCCAATCTATAATGTTTGTAGGGCCCTACTTAAAATATGCTGCGACACTAAATTAACGCAACTACCTTAGATGCAAAAGGTGTACTTGTAGGGCAATCTGTTGTATTGAGCAGCCGTCTCCATGGTTTCCACCTTTATAATAATGCAATTTATCAAAGTTGAATAAAAACATATTTCAAGGACAAAGGTGCTCATAAAATAGATACTTTTTTATGTTGTTTTTATTTGATTCCCAAAACAAACTCCTATACCGAACACATCATGAAGTAACAATACAAAATCTACAAAATAATACAATGACAAAGATTTTTTGTTCAACAGATCACATTGTACAGTATAAATTGATACAATACTGTTTACGTATTCATGAATATTTGGCACTTGACCACAATGTTGCTGTTGTGTGAAATGCAAGTCAGAAATACATACAGGAAGTTAATTAATATGCACATTCCATCAAGTACATCAACCCGTGCGTGGTCTTACCTCGGGTTTTAGCTAATGCTGTGACTGACAGGTAATCCCATGAATTGTGCTTTATCCTTTCCAGTTTGAAGTATACAGAAAACAACAACAACAGATATTGACCTTTTCAATACCATATATCTGAAAAGCTGATTAAAAATACAAATGAAAAAAAAAGAAGTTAGTTAGTTTAGGCAACCTCTTTCCTTTACAATAAGGTTACTATGCCACTTTATATCATACACCTACAAATGCATCTTTATGTAGATGCACACTGAAAAACTATCCATGTCTTGTAAAGAAAAAATGCACATTCACATGGAATTATCTTAATTCAATCATTAATCATTTGATTTGTGGATTTTTCATGATTGATTTTTTCGCATATTTGTAAGTATAAATCTTACAAAAAAGTGTAAAGTATTTTAGGTTCCAGAATGCATATACTAAAACTGAAGTTTTAAAATATACGTATCACTCATATCACTCATGAAAGGGATAAAAATGTGACATGGCCGTTTTTAACAATATACATACGCATCTGCATTTCTGAAGATGATTGCTGGAGAAATAAATGCGAGCAAAATATGTGGTACTTCACTTTTTCCCCACATAAATATAACTATAATATACAGCTTTAAATCCTGGAGAAAAAATTACATGTACAGTAATAAAATAATTCAAATGTTAAAACTTTAAAGTGAACCTTCACTGTGTCAAAAAGTCACAGTGTTTTACCAAGTAAAAGAATATATATTATCTAAATGTCTACATCTTTGTGTTCTTACACTCCTTACTTAACCATAGTTGAAAACACAGTTCAACTCTCGTATATGTTTGGAGGTGTGCATGTGGAATAATTTGTATGCATACAGTCTCTTTGAAATCCGTATGCCTATTTTGTAAATATATTTGCATGTGTATGGTGTGTACATGTGTGTGTGCATAAGTCAGTGTACCCATGGCAACCCATGACTCATGGATTCAGATGTTTTAAAAATGTAAAACCCCCTCTCATAGACATTTGGGGGAAAATGTAACAACCAAGTATGTTTCACACATTAAATTTGTACTTCCTGTCCATCAACACAACAATCGCGCAATACTTCTTGGTCCAAATAAAGGGGTAAGATGTCATGGTGAGCTCACATCTTACTCTGGGATGATGACTCACAGGAAAAACACCTACGGCTTTGGAGGGGTTGCTCGGTACAATAGAACTCAATCAGAGAACAACCATGGTTTGGTGTGAAACGCGTCGTTGATTGGATTTCTTCCCAGTTACAGACTGCGTTAAGGGCCAGAGTCATTTACCCAGTAAAGGGAAAACCACCCATGAGTGTGTTAAAAGTGTTATGTGTTTTAGGCTGGTTTTCATACATAAAAACAGACATGGGGAATATGTGATCGTATGAATGTGCTTATATGTATACGTGTGTTTCCCTTCTCAGCAGAGGGCTCCATAGCGCTCGGTGATTGCATTGGACAGTCCACTCTTGATGGCTGAATGAGCTAAATAAATAGACATTGGGTTAGGACTTAAAGTCTGTCGTTCTACTGGCCAGCACTACTTGGGTCACACTGCAGCAGCCTGACGATGGAAGGATCACTCTTGGCTCCCTCCACAAACTCCTCCAGAGACAGCTTACCTGATAGACAGAAGGCATTTGATGCTTTATGGATCAACAATCCGTGGGTCTTAATTAAGAAGAGTTACAGGAACACCAAAACTGCTGATGAAGCACCTAGTAATTTATTTTGACTAATTTAAGACCAATGTTTAACGTAAGCTTACCGTCACGATTTGTGTCCATCTGCCTAAATATCTTGTCTGTTCGCTTCTCAGGTGTGGATTCATCCTCAGGCATCTTCATGACAGAAGACACCATCTTGTAGATTGCCTAGAGAAATGAAAGATAACAAAGCCTACTTTCAGTCTTTAATAACAAATCAATCCCCAGTTAAACTGTTAAAGGTAATCATAACCCGAACCCTAGATATTTACGCATTAGCTTTAGTCTTTTTTTTCTTCATCTTGGCATAGACTCAGTATGAAATAGATTGATGCTAGCAAAAACATCAACATCTAAGCAAGACCTTTCCTGGTACAAACACATAAACGCTCCTCTGCTGTCTCACAACCAAATCTGTGTTTACCTTGCTTTGTTTTATCACAATTTTTTAAGCTTTGTCTGAGATTTCTAAATCTTACATTTGCAGAAGCACCAATGGTGTGGTGTGTAAACAAACACATGGAATGTTAAAGTGTTGCAGTCAGCATACCAATATACCTACTTCACCGCCTCCCCCTGGGCAGTTATTTACTTATGTGCCTTTAAGATCAGTTTGGTTTTCCCGCCCCCAAAAATAAACATTACCACTGTCTTCTGATAAGCTGGAAGGTTCTATCTGAGTGACACGAGATAAAAGCTGTCTTTCTCTGTTCTGACGCTATAACGGACTGAACAAGGAAACTTGCTAGCAAGAGGAGTTTTTAGTTAAGCATTATTTTCACGGACGGACGCAAATTCACCCTCAACCTTGGCAAACATAACGCATCTCAAAGAGGAAATCTGTGCATCAAATTTAGATCAAACAACATTAAAGTTTTGTTTAAAGTAGTTGGAAAAAGGCATTTGATGTCATTAAAAGTTGATTGACCTTTTGCCATATATCTAGACTTAATTTCTGCACAAAGATAAGTGGAAATCATCTAGTTTTGGGATTAACCTAATAGTAGTACATTTAGAACAGTGACAATATGTGTCAGGATTGGTGCACTGTGTACTTTGGTGAGTTGTTTGTGTGTGTGTTTAACAAACAAATAGGGATGTAGAGCAACAGGAATAAGCAATGTCTTCTAAGAAGTTGTTGGGAGGGAAGTCGGACAAATGTACAGCAATCTTGTTTATGTATGGACAAATAATATTAACATAGTAAAGGGCAACAACACTGTGGGTGAAGCAAAAAAAAACAACTGGTTTATAGGAAGATGAAACAAGGAACATCAAAAAGGTCCGTCCACAAACACACCTGGACAATCTCCAGCATCTCCGCCTTGCTGATGTAGCCGTTGCCGTCCAGGTCGTACATGCTGAAGGCCCACTTCAGTTTTTGGTCGAGGCGCCCACGCGACGTGACACTAAGGGCGATGATGAACTCCCGGAAGTCAATGGTGCCGTCGCTGTTGGCGTCAAACGTGCGGAACACGTGCTCGGCAAACTTGGAGGCGTCACCGTAAGGGAAGAAATTGCCGTAGATCTTCTTGAACTCCTCCATGGAGAGGGCGCCACTGGGGCAGTCCCGCAGGAAGCCCTTGTACCACTCCTGGATCTCGTGTTCCGTGAAGTCTGTATTCTCGATCAGGTCATCCATGATCTCAGGCTTGAGCTTACTGTTCTGCTTCCCCATTGTAGCTTTTTGGGTGGTGGGGTGTTAGCGGTGGAGTGGCAGATGAGACTGTGCGAAGAAAGCAAACAAGGAGGCAGTTATCAGGTTTTGAGCAACAAAGCAGCCGCTGATTGAAACTGAGAAAGAACAAACTAGAGATCAAGCTGTGAGGTAGAGGGAGGAACATGAAGGAACAAAGGAAAATGGAAGGAAAGAGAGAGCGAGTAGGAAATAGAGGAATACAAATATCAGGGTAGCAGAATACAGAAATGATAGCAATGTATATATAAAAAACACTGCGAATGCAAGATGGATCATTGTTATTGGTGATACATGGAGTTATTGGTATGGTTAGTTGTATACCGGGAGCCAGGGCGCCGGACATAACAGGCAATCTTAGGGTCCTAGGAAAGCATAGGTTCTCTAAGATAGTTATTCATGTAGGAGCTAACGATATACGCCTTC
>JAVQJS010141373.1:0-10764 GCA_036024795.1 Galaxias rostratus | reverse complement strand
AAATGGTTCAGAGATGGTCAGGAGATCCGCAAGACAAAGAAATATGAGCTGATTGTCGATGGTCGCAAGAGAAAACTCATCATCCACGACTGCACTCTGGATGACTCCAAGACATACACGTGTGACGCCAAGGAATTCAAAACTACTTGTTTCCTTAACGTTGAACGTAAGTATATTCCCAAAAACATTATGTATTTGTAGTAGTTGTTGATGTCAGTCAGTGATCCTGTGAATATGATCTTTGACCCTTTCAGCTCCCCATGTTGAGTTCTCTAAGCCCCTCCATGATGTGGAGGTTAAGGAGAAAGACTCCGCCAAGTTTGAGTGCGAGGTGTCTCGTGAGTCTGCAAAGGTAAAAGCCACTAGTTCACTTCATGCAATGGAAGGATTACACTATTTAAAATATCACAATTGTTTTTCATAAAGATTCTTACATTGGTTGTTAGATTACGGGAAAGTCTCTTGATTTTCAATAATTCCTATTCATTGTTAATTTATTCTGCATTATTCTAAATTGAATAATGTAATCGAATTATGTTTTTTTGTGCTTATGCAGGTACGCTGGTTCAAGGATGGCATTGAGATCAGAAAGGGCAAGAAGTATGAGATTATTGCCAAGGGTCTCCAGCGAATTCTAATCGTTCACAAGTCAGTGTTTGATGATGAGGCGGAATACGAGTGTGACGCGAGAACATCCAAATCCTCTGGCATGCTGACTGTCGTCGGTAAGCCTTATGCTCCTTCAAAAGAAAACATACAATCTTTCTCCGTACACTGAATATTTGACTGATTACCATTTCTTTTTTATTTGTCTGCACAGAGGAAGAGACTAGGTTCACTAAAAACCTGTCGAACGTTGAGGGAACAGAGACGGACAGCGTGAAGATGATCTGTGAAGTTTCAAAGGCTGGGGCTGAGGTGACATGGTATAAGGGTGACCAGGAACTGTTTGAGGGAGGAAGGTATGAACAGATAGCCGATGGCAGGAAGAGGATCCTCATCATCCAGGATCTCAAGATGGAGGACGCAGGAGAGTACAACTGTAGGTTGTCCAGCGCCAAGACATCCGCTACACTGACGCTTAATGGTTGGTGGCCTTCAATTTATCTATAAAATTATAATAATAATTCATAAACTGGGTTTATAAATTAAACCCTATTGTTACTATCTAAAATTAACCCTGAACACTTTGAAAACTCCACCTCATTATTTTTGTTTATTTTTCCAGAACTTGCTGCTGAGTTTATTGCCAGGCCTCAGAGCCAGGAGGTGGTGGAAGGAGAGAAGGCAGAGTTTGTCTGCTCCGTCTCCAAGGACACCTATGAGGTGAAATGGTTCAAGGCTGACAAGGAGATTGTGGCTGGGGACAAGTTTGAAATCGTTTGTGATGGTAAGAGAAGGGCACTCCTGGTGAAAAACTGCGAACCCAAGGATGAAGGTTCCTACGTTGCCTTCATCGGCACCACCAAAGCCTCCGCAGAACTGTTTGTAATTGGTAGGTTTGCAATACAATGTCCTTATAATAATCTGTGTCTTACAGCATTCATTACTTTTGTTCATCTTTGTTGAATATTATAAACACGTTTTTAGATAAATAGATAGATAGACAGACAGACAAACAGGCAGACTGACAGACAGACCTGTCCAACCCCATGGACTTAACTAATCGAACCTCTAACTGACTCCTTGACTTTCTTCTCCTATTACAGAGAAACTCAGGATAATCACACCCATCAAAGACACACAGGTGAAGGAAGGACAGGAGCTAGTGTTTAACTGTGAGGTGAACACAGATGGAGCAAAGGCTAAGTGGATGAAGAATGAGGAGACCATGTTTGAGAGCAGCAAGTTCATCATGGTCCAGAAGGACAACGTCTTTTCTCTGAGGATCAAAGACGCCTCAAAGGCAGATGAGGCAAAGTACACCATTAACCTGACAAACCAGAGAGGAGAGCACACCAAGAGCACTGCCAGCGCTAAAGTTCAAGGTTAGAACTGCTATTATGTTAACATAAAGAAGATATTTAAATGTTTCCTATTTCACTGCTTGAGCTAAAATAATAGGTTCAAAATATAACCACATTTAAACAAAAAGGGGGAAATTAATCCTTTTTATTTCAATCTAGCACTAAAATGACATGAAACAAAAAAGAAAACAAATCATATTTCATTGGAACTTATCTGTATTTGTTTTGGGAACTTGCAGAGGAGACACTGAGGTTCCTGGAGCCTATTGAGGACATTGAGACCCAGGAGAAGAAGACCATCAGCTTTATGTGCAAAGTCAACAGGCCCGACCTCACTGTGAGGTGGATGAAGGCTGGCCAGGAAATCACTTTCAGCAAGCGTGTCCTCTACAGGGCGGAGATCAACAAACACACGCTGACCATCAAGGACTGTGTCATGGACGACGAGAGCGAATACACTGCCATCGTAGGAGATACCAAGTGCTCAGCTGAGCTGATCATCAGCGAGGCGCCCACTGACTTCTCCACGCAGCTCAAAGACCAGACCATCACTGAGTTTGAGGATGCAGAGTTCACCTGCAAATTGTCGAAAGAGAAGGCTCATGTTAAATGGTACAGGAACGGACGTGAGATCAAACAAGGGCCAAGGTAATGACTGAAACCCCAACCACAATTTGAACTAACATTACAATCATAGTCAAAAATATCATGACATAATTTGATCAAATAAAAACCGCCATGTTACGGTAGTTTAAAATCCAGTTTAACTGTCAAGTAGGAACAGCTTGTGATGTAGAAAAATCTTAAGGAATTTCCACCTGTATTTCTTTAACAGATACCAGTTTGAAAAAGATGGTAGGACCTGCAAGCTGCGTGTGAAAATGTGTAGACCAGACGATGAGTGTGAATATGCCTGTGGAGTAGAGGACAGACGATCCAGGGCCAGGCTCTTCGTGGAAGGTGTGCTGCTCGTTCCACTATCATGACAATTGGCATAATACTAATGAAGTGTTCAATAACATGATACAATTAGGTTATGTTATATCGTTTAAATATCGTTGTGGTCATATCCTATCCTATCATATTATGATTGAATAATATTATATATCTTAGAACATTATGATTATATGATAAATAATTTACCTGACTGCTCTTTCACAGAGATCTTATTTTGGTTATTAATCTTATTCTGGTGCTCCACAGAGACCCCTGTTGAGATTGTCAGACCCCCACAGGACGTGTTTGAGCCCCCGGGTTCAGACGTCGTGTTTGAAGTGGAGCTCAACAAGGACAGGGTGGAAGTTAAATGGATGAGGAACAACATGATCATTGTCCAGGGAGACAAGTACCAGATGATTAGCGAGGGGAAGGTACACAGACTGCAGGTTTGTGAGATCAGGCCTCGCGACCAGGGAGAGTACAGGATCGTTGCCAAGGAGAAGGATGCTAGAGCTAAGCTGGAATTGGCTGGTACGTCAAAGTCACCATTTTAACCATTGCCACTGTTTACTACAAGTATACTTGAAATTAAACTGTGCAATGCACATTAATAATTAAGTAAACTTACATGAGTAAATGAACGAGTGACTGATTATTTTAAACTCACAGTTCTTTAAATGTTTATTTTACAGCCGTGCCAAAGATTAAGACCACAGACCAGAACCTGGTCACAGACGCAGGTAAACCCTTCGTCATGTCAATCCCCTACGACGCCTATCCTCGCGCCGAGGCCGAGTGGTTCTTTGATGACGTCAGTCTGCCCGTGCAGAACATTGATACCTCCACCGATAAGACTGAATACCGTCTGAAGAGCCCAAAGAAGAACGACCAGGGCCGCTACAAGGTGGTCATCAAGAACAAACACGGAAAAGGAGAGGCCTACATTAACCTGGACGTCATTGGTGAGAAGGATATAATAATAATAATACTGTATTAACATCTAAAGTCAAACAATGACAATCAATCTTGTAAAACCTATTTGTTTAATGTTATTTTTGCCTGAAGTCTGAACTGATTTACAATATAAAACAAATCACAAGAAAAATATAACAAGCCTGAGCAATTTGTAACAAATTGAGGAACAACCAAACATAGGACAAAGCAGTGTTTCATCTGGTTGTCTGTGTCCTCCGCCTCAGATGTCCCAGGACCAGTGAAGAACCTCCAGGTTGTGGACACAGCAGATGGTGAGGTCAGCCTGGCCTGGGAGGAGCCAGAGAGTGACGGAGGCAGCAAGATCATCGCCTACGTGGTGGAGAGGCGTGACATCAAGCGTAAGGCGTGGACCCTGTGCACGGACCGTGCCGATAGCCCTGAATACTGTGTCAGCGGGCTCCAGAGGGAGTCCTTCTATCTGTTCCGCGTCTGCGCTCGCAACAGAGTTGGCAGCGGACAGACGGTCAAGACAGAGGAAGCTGTCCAGGCCAAAAACAAGTTTGGTAAGTACTGCTAATAGGTTGCCTGAGCTTACAATGCACAATCATATGGAAATTTAATTGATTTAAAGGCGGTTTATAAGTTACAAAACATAACATTAAGGGTTGTTTTTGAGTGTGATTTTTGTTAATCGTTTTGTTAATTTGCAGATGTGCCCGAGGCCCCAGAGCACGTCCAGGTTGGAATGGTGAACAAGTTTGGTGCCACGGTAACCTGGGAACCCCCTACGTTCGATGGAGGATCTGAGATCACAGCTTACATAATTGAGCTCCGCGACAGGACTTCCGTGAAGTGGGAGGTGGCTATGGTGTGCCCGGCTAAGAACCGCACTGCCACGCTGAGCGATGTGGTGGAGAACAAGGAGTATATCTTCAGAGTGAAGGCCAAGAACAAGGCCGGTATTGGCAAGCCCAGCGCCGCCACCGACCCAGTCAAGATCATGGACCCCATCGGTGAGTTAAACAAGCATTTGTAATTTCCAATTACATTCATTCACTAAGTTGATAAATATCGAACAAATAAATGTAAACGCATGTTCTGTTTGCTCTGAATTACTCAGAGAGACCGAGCCCACCAATGAACTTCAACGCCGTGGACCAGACCAAGAACTCAATCCAGCTGACATGGGAGACCCCTGTCAGTAACGGCGGAAGCATGATCACCGGCTATATCATCGAGAAGTGTGAGGACGGAACAGACAAGTGGCTCCGCTGCAACGCCCGACTCTGCCAGGACCTCACCTACAAGGTAATACATATTATATTATCTTCACCAATATTTCACCCTAACACTCTGTCAGAACCTCACCTACAAGGTAACGCCACTTCCCAGAATGATTTTAAAACCCCAGCAGGGTGGGAACACTACAAGGTGGATAACCTTATCTCCATTTTGGAAATATTTACCAAGTTTAAAATATTTGTTATGTATTTGTATCGATTGATACAACTATATTAATTTTTAGTTTGTGCAATTCTGTTTATTTATTTATGTGAATAGATGTTAAGTTGTGGTTGTGTTGTTGTTAAGGTGTCTGGAAAGTAGATATTGTTAAGATGAGGTTGTATTGTCAGGTGGCTGGTCTGTAGATGTTGCTAAGTTGAAGTTGTGCTGCTATCTAGGTGTCTGGACTGAAGTACGGTCAGAAGTACCACTACAGAGTGAGTGCCGAGAATGCAGCTGGTGTATCCGACCCCTCAGAGAAACTTGGCCCACTGCTGGCCGACGACACGCACGGTACTTCACATGATTATAAATCAATCAAAATATTATATTATAGAACAATAAAAACATTGTGTAATTTCAGTATGTAATGCATGCATACTGAAATTCTGGTTGGTTTATTTTTTCCAGTCGGTCCATCATTGGACCTCAGTGCGTTTAAGAATGGCCTGGAGGTCATTGTTCCCCACCCTCTCACTATCCGCGTCCCTATCACCGGCTACCCCACGCCACGTGCAAAGTGGACCTTTGCCGAAAAGGAGCTGACCGCCGGAGACCGCGTTTCCATGGTGACAAAGGCGTCATACACAGAGCTGACGGTGACGCCGAGCGTGCGTCCGGACAAGGGCACATACACTCTGCACCTGGAGAACGATGTGACCTCTGCCTTCGGAGAGATAGATGTCAACGTCATTGGTGAGGATATATATATATCGCCTAACCTAATCTTTCAAATACATGGTCTTATCAATTTAGGAATACATAATCGTAAAATCTTGTTAAAGTTATATTGTGGTAAAACTAATGGTTTAATTTGGGGGGGAATCTTTAGCATCTCCAAGTGCACCCAAAGACTTCAAGGTTTCCGAGGTAACACGTCACCATGTCCACCTGATGTGGGAGGCCCCAGAGCACGATGGAGGAAGCCCAGTCATCTGCTACCAGATAGAGAAACGTGAAGTGTCCCGCAAGACCTGGGTCAAGGTAACGCCTGCAATACACAGTAATGATCGATGTGCCTCAATAACAGAAAGGATAATATTATACTTTATCCTTTGATACATGTTTTACTAACGTGTAATATTGGCTACTTCAGGTGAACACACATGTCCAGGATCTTGAGTACACAGTGACAGACGTCATGGAAGGCAAAGAGTACCTGTTTAGTGTCACGGCGGTCAACAAGTGTGGACCAGGAGAGCCCGCCTACATTGACGAGCCGGTCAACGTTTCCTCTCCAGCCAGTGAGTTATCACTTAGTTTGAAAGACTAAAAACAATATGATTATATGCTGACCTTTACTGTAAGGACATAAAACAAAACACAAAAATAGCCTCGAATCTACACACTTCACTCAAGCTGTAATATGTAAGTCATATCTAGAATGGATTAGAATAAACCTGAATAGGCTCTGAATTTACAATGCAGTGCACACACAACCTGGGGTTGTAATTTCCCATATAAGTTGACTAAATCATGGCCCCTCTCATAGTGGTACAGACAATATTAGAATTATGGAGAATTATTACCTTTTTTTTTGGCTTACACATGTGACTTCACTTAGGGTACTTAAAACCTCAAACTTTTATTTACAGCTATTCCTGACCCCCCTGAGAATCTGAAATGGAGGGACAAGAGTGCCAAAGGCATCTTCCTGTCCTGGGAACCCCCCAAGTATGACGGCGGGGCGAACATCAAGGGCTACGTGGTGGACAAGTGCCAGCGTGGCACGGATAAGTGGGAACCCTGTGGGGACACCATGCCAGAGCTGAAGTAAGCTATCAGTAAACACACCATATCTGTGCTGATGAAATATACAGCTGGAGGAGGTTGTCACTCTGTAAACACACTTTTTTTACTGTATCCATGCTGATCAAATATATAGCTGGAGGGAGCTGTCAATCTGTTAATGTGTATATATTGATCAAATATAAAGATAATTCACCTTCTATAAAGTGTATGTCTAAAAATGTGATTTTGTGTTCCATGTTAACATATTCTTTTGTGTTGTTTTGGTGTAGGTTCCAGGTAACTGGTCTGATTGAGGGACAGTGGTACGCCTATCGTGTCAGAGCCATCAACAGACTGGGAGCCAGCAAGCCCTGCAGAGAGACCGATGAGATCCTAGCTGTAGACGCCAAAGGTAAAAACACCCTAATGGAGACACCTCACGTCTTCCCCTCAAAAAAACACAATTATCATCTCTGTGAACAAAAAACAACTTAAAAGCAACGTGAATAACTGTAAAACGTAATACATAATGATTTATCTTTGTAGAGCCCCCGGCTATTCAGCTGGACGTGAAGCTGCTGGCAGGTCTGACCGCCAGGGCCGGAACAAAGATTGAGCTGCCGGCCGAGGTGACAGGAAAGCCTGAACCCAGAGTGAAATGGACCAAAGCAGACCTGGTCCTGAAGGGCGATGAACGGATCACCATAGACACCAAGCCCGGCCACTCAAAACTGTCTGTGGCCAAAACCACTAGAGGAGACACTGCCACCTACATCATCGAAGCCACCAACACCGGTGGACGTGCTACCGCCACCATCGACGTCAACATTCTCGGTAAGTTCACACATTTTTATTATGTTTAGTATGTTAGGATATTCATTAAATCTATATTAATTATAGTTTTAAACCAATGTATAGGTCATGGTAATAATAACTTAAGTTAGTAAGTAAGTCATTTAAAGTAAGTAAAATGTGCGGTTGTGTTTCCTCCTCCCCTCAGATAAGCCTGGTCCCCCAGCTGCCTTTGACATATCTGAGATCACTAACGAGACCTGCCTTCTGGCCTGGAACCCTCCCAGAGACGACGGAGGCTCCATGATCACCAACTACATTGCCGAGAAACGTAGGACGGACAAAGAAGAGTGGGAAAAATTGTCTTCCACTGTGAAACAAACCACCTTCAACGCCTGCAAGCTCACCCCTATGCAGGAATACGTGTTCAGGATCAAGGCTGAGAATCAATATGGCATTGGTGATCCCCTGGAACACGTGCCAATCATCGCTAAATACGCCTTCGGTAGGGAAACTTCTTCTAAATAAGAAAATGCTCATAATGCAATATTTATTTTGAGAAAGTAATTTCTTTGTTGGACTAACGACATCTGAAAAAAAAGCGGAAACAGAACAGGCTTGTAGGAGACTAATATTCAAACACGTCCCTCAAACAACAATATAACTGCACAATTCAGATACCAGTGTTTACATTTCTACTGCTAATGTTAACCTCTGTTTCTGTCTTAGACCCTCCTGGTGCACCAACCAGAGTAACGCCCTCGGACATCGCCAAGGACGCCGTGACCCTTACCTGGTTTGAGCCAGATGAGGATGGTGGAAGCCCCATCACAGGGTACTGGATCGAGAAGTTTGATCCAGAGAGCGACAAGTGGGTCAGATGCAACAAGCTGCCCATCAAGGACACAACCTTCAGGTAAAACCTGGTCCTGCAACATCTGTTAGGAATAAATCTTTCTTTAGCAAACAAACCGGAACAATAAAAACAAATTAGCAGCCTTCAAAACAATTTCAATTTGACTGTCAGAGTATTTTGTTAAAGAATAAACCCCTACAAAGATGATATCCTCACTGTCCTACTGTCCTTATGCTCTGATATCAGGGTGAAGGGACTGCCCACAAAGAAGAAGTATAGATTCCGTGTGTTGGCCGAGAATCTTGCAGGACCAGGAAAACCAAGTGCGGAGACAGATCCTATCTTGGTCAAGGACCCAATTGGTATGTTTCACATTGTTGAAAAAACAAGAACCAATCAAATGTTACAACAGCTATATATATAAATAATATATATAAACAGCTTCATACAAAGATGCAACAAGTATGTCATGCATCAAGTATTATTGTACTAAAGGGATTGATGTACAACAGCAACATTAAATAACTGTCTGCTTTTTCCAGATCCACCATGGGCACCTGGTAAACCATTCGTCAAGGAGATCGCCAAGACCTCCGCTTTCCTGGTGTGGACCAGGCCCGAGCACGACGGTGGTGCCAAAATTGACTCCTACGTCATTGAGTTCCTGAAAACTGGAACCAAGGACTGGGTTCGCACAGCCGAGGACGTCCCCACCACAGAGCACTTCTTGAAGGGGCTCATGGAGAAGCAGGAGTACTCCTTCCGGGTCAGAGCTGTCAACAAGGCAGGAGAGAGTGAACCCAGTGACCCCAGTGACCCCGTCGTCTGCAAGGAGAGACTCTGTAAGTTAGAACTACTGTAATATCCAGAACCTCAAGTGATTAAACCATTAACACAAGAATAGTACAAAGTGGCTTAAAGGAGCAAGGAAAATAAAGCAGTTAAGCATTAAAGCATTAAATTAGAGATTACATAGAGATTTTGTTTTTGTCTGCTCCACAGATCCTCCATCCGAGCCTCGCTGGCTTGAAGTAACTAACATCACAAAGATCAATGCAGACCTGAAGTGGCAGGCGCCTGATAACGATGGAGGCTCCCCCATCACCAACTACATTGTGGAGAAGAGGGATGTGAGGCGTAAGACGTGGAGTGCGGTGGACACCACGGTGAAGGAGCTGAAGTACACCGTGACTCCCCTCAATGAGGGCACCCTCTACGTGTTCCGCGTCGCTGCAGAGAACGCTGTGGGACAGAGTGAATTCTGCGAACTGGAGGACGCTGTTCTGGCTAAGGATACATTCAGTGAGTTCTCATGCTTTCATCCACAATCTCCTGTTGCTCTCTTATTTTGATCTTGAAATACTGTGGTGGTCAACTGCTCATATATTCTTGGTTTATACAAAATAAGTAGCAATGAGTGACTTTCTGGTCTGTTTTTCAGCCACTCCTGGACCCCCATACGCCCTGACTGTAGTAGACGTCTCCAAGAGACACGTGGATCTGAAGTGGGAGCCACCAAAGAGCAATGGAGGAAGACCCATTACTAAGTATGACACAAACACAAACTGACTGCACTTTAACTACGTCTAGTCTATTGACATTTAGATTGGATGTCTTATGTCTTGTCTTATTTAGATTGGGAATGTTACTTAATCTTTTATGTTTATGGTATTATGCAATTGAAATAAATAGTATTAATGTCATCGCTAACAATTACAAACAAGAAGATACACAAATGATCCAAACTTACATCATCAACTTGTTTGTTGTCCAGATACGTTATTGAGAAGAAGGAGAAGCTGGGAACTCGCTGGTTGAAGTCTGGCAAGACCCCGGATAAAGAGTGCAAGTACAAAGTGACTGATGTTGACGAGGGAACAGAGGTGCAGTTCCAGGTCCGTGCTGAGAACGAGGCCGGAGTTGGACACCCAAGTGAACCCACTGAGATTATCACCATTGAAGATGCTACTAGTAAGTTTGCAATAGTGACAGGTCCATATAAAGAAACACATATATATAGATATATATATATATATATAT
>JAVQJS010141369.1:0-16498 GCA_036024795.1 Galaxias rostratus | reverse complement strand
CATTTACCACCCTCTGCAACGCCTTGCGTTTGAGGGCGGTGCAGCTGCCATACCAGGTCGTGATGCAGCCAGTCAGGATACTCTCGATGGTGCACCTGTAGAAGTTGCAGAGTATCCTAGGGTCCATGTTGAACCTCCTCAGCCTGCGTAGGAAGAAGAGTCTCTGTCTAGCTGTCCTGGTGATGATGTCAGCGTGGTGGTCCCAGGTGAGCTCAGGATCCACTCGCACAGGGCGGAGTTGAGGCCCAGGTCCCTGAGCTTGATGGCGAGCTTGGAGGGCACAATAGTGTTGAATGCCGAGCTGTAGTCTATGAACAGCATTCTCACGTAGGTGCTCTGGTCCAAGTGTGAAAAGGCAGTGTGGAGTGCTAGGGAGATGGCGTCATCAGTAGACCTGTTTGGCCTATATGCAAATTGCAGGGGGTCCAGTGTTTCAGGGAGGGCAGAGGTGATAAAGGTTTTGACTAACTGCTCAAAGCACTTCATGATGGTGGAGGTGAGTGCTACTGGGCGGTAGTCGTTGAGGCAGAGGGCTTTGGATTTTTTGGGAACAGGAACAATTGTGGTCCTCTTACAGCACAGGGGGACCACGGATTGGAGCAGCGACTGGTTAAAAATGTCTGTGAAAACATCCGCCAGTTGAGCTGCACGTGCCTTGAGGACCCGACCTGGAATGCCATCAAGGCCAGGTGCCTTGTGTGGGTTAGTCCTTTTGAAGGCTCTGCACACATCCACTCTAGATATTGTTAGCGGGCAGGAGTCCTGGGCCTTTGGTAGTTCCACCGCCGGGGAGGTGTTCTCAAAACGTGCGTAAAATGTGTTGAGTTCATCTGGGAAAGATGCACATTGTAACAACAATGCATTGTGAGCGATATACACTTCTGGAATGACCATTGCTGTTCACTCGCTCCCTTAACCCTTAGAGAGTCGATATCACCAAGTTCACTTCAGATTTTCAGACAAATGGAACGACACTTAAGACGGGCAGGGATTACACAGGGGGCAAGTGCTGTGGGGAAGTTGACGAGGGTATGTTGAACTGCAATTGGAACGCAGAGCACGTGTATTTGTTTCCTGTAATAGGTAGTCTTAGTAGTTTAAGTCTCTGTTTCAGGCAGTATTGGGGCTGTATTCTAGTTAGGGCTTTTTCTATTTTGTTTATTTGCTTTGACAGCCTGCTAACACATTACCCTTCTCAAACTGCACTGGTCTCTTGCTGGGTGGTGGTGGTTGGGTTCAGTTGTCATTGTACTGTCAAGATAATTCCCCACGTGTATAATAAATTCCCCCTCTGTGGTAACCCTTTATTCCGTTCGGACATTTCTCATGGATGGTTGCGCTCTCCTCCACATACCTAGGCTTTATGACATTCCCGAGGGGAGGTCGCCACGTAACGGCATCACAGAACATTTTTGAACCATTGCTAACTCTGAGGTTTGAGAGAAAAATAAAGAGAAACATGGAGAGGCAGAGAAGAATATAGAGCTGTACAGACAGTTGACAGGAGAGGAAGAAGGCTGCAGTGGAGAGTCAGCTGTACTCGTAGTAAAGGGCTGGCTACCAAGATGAATATCATGAAGCAGGATGACCTAAAGTCATAAGAAGATGCTTCAGTAGGCCTACGCACTGCTGCAACAGAGCAGAACTGCCAAACTAGCAAAGAGGAAGGAGAAGACCAGGGACAAGGAGAGATGCAGGACGGCGAGTATACACTGGTAATCTATCTACCCAACCAAAACTAAAAGTATGCTATGTAAGTAATCTCTGTTATGTCCTTTCGGACTTGTTTCCAGTGTGTTGTGTGACCCTGTGAGGACCCCTTTTGTGCCTTTATCAAGAGAGCCCCAGGTAGAGACATTGTTACCTGAACAGGTAGCTAACAGGATGAAAGGTTCCTCATTATTATTTCAATTCTATCCCTATTAGCCTTTATGTGACAGTTCCAGTGTACTACTGGAGCTATCAGTGGCTAGAGGGTTCCTTAAGGGTGGAAATTACATAAAAATCTTTACTTCAAATATCAACACTTAAGGGAAATTTACTACAAATCAAAATATTTTAGTGGCTTCACTGAAAAATTTCTTAGATTTTTTTTGTTTATTTCTTGAAATTTTCTTTATCAGATTTATCTATGTATTTACTTCCACCAAAAAATTGATAACTGAATTAACACGGAATTAACATTAGTATTAATCATGAAGCCTACTCATTTTCAAGGCTTGTGTTATTTCATTATAATGTCTTGTATACTCAGGTGATACAGTAAGACTTGTCCAAAGCCTGAGTTAGAGAACACTTGCGGATCTAAAGAGAATAGTATTGATCCAATGTCAAGCGTTTTCTTATGCCCCGGGCCTTCAAGAATGTTTCAATGGTTTCAATATGCCTGAAAAAAAGTGTGGGGCTGTCTTCTGACTTCACAAGTGCCAAAACATATTGTTAGTCATAATGCAGTATGAAATCAGTCAAATTATTTCCATTGATGTTGGAATTCTCTTCACAAGGTCCTTTTGCCATACACATTGGATGTAGATGTACAGAGCTGCAACCCTTTCTCTATGTGCGGTAGGGTGTTCTTAATGGGGCAGCCTTGACACCGTGATTCACATGCAAGAGAGTTAGCAAGCAAAAGTCTACCAAGGAACACGGCATACAAAGGCAAAGGGCCATTAAGGCTTTAGGAAAGTATTGTGACTGCTTCACCCAGTCTTTATATAAATTATTGAGATGGGCTCCATATCAGGCAGGGAACCGCACTGCATTAATAAATGATAGTGTAATTTTAAGCCAAGGGATAAACATCGCAAACAATGAAAGCAGAAGTGTGAACGGCTTCAGAGTGAGGGCTTTTTTGCTCGCGTCTGGCTCCATTAGTGCATGATTAGGATGAATTCTAAGACTCAGCTCTAGGGTTGCAGCTGATTAAGTGGCTGACTGTCTTTTTTTTTTAAGCAGTCTCGAACATCTCCAGCTAATGTGAGACTCGCCCTCTGCATTGCACGTCAGCAGATATGAGCCTCTTGGTTAATCCCCATGCAGCTCTCACTAGGCTCTGAGTCGTTATTTGAGAGGCTGCTGAGCCTTTCAATGGTTTACTAGTGGGAATAAGCGTAGGGAAATGGTGTCACTGTACATATAAATTAGACATACATAGAAATAACTTGGAAAGAAAAGCACCTCTCTCATGTTCAAGTCGCAGTGTTATGTGTGTGTCTCCCCCCATTGCATAGCATCATAACAACAAGGTCATGACCACAACATGATTTTTGACCACATGCCACCAACATGACCACAAAGATTGCACTGATTACAGCTTTAGGCCTGCATAAATTCAGATTAGTTTTACAATTGTGGCAGTGGCTCATCTTTACCCAGCGAAATATACTGTTGCATTGTGGTTCTTACGTTTCTCTTTGACCAATGTGTGTTACATACATCATAAATGCTGTTTGTTCATCCCTTACAGATGAATGGGGCATATTTGACTTACTGTCATCAATGCGGTTATTCTATCTTGCCTAAGAACCCATTCCTGGCTTCAGAGATAAGCCCTATGATTTTTTTGTAGTATTTCAAAATGGGCCTCAGATTAAATATATCCTCTATTCAATCAAAATAGCAACTTTCTCCAGATCTACATATATTTGTGTTTTAAAAGTTCCCCACTGATTCCTGGTTAATATCTGTTCTCCTAGCCCTTACAGGTTCTCTACATTGCCTGAAGTAATACCAAAGTTCCACAACAGGCAAGAGTAGCCAAGCTTTAAGTGTCCCTGTGGGGTTGAGGTGTACTGAACGACATTCTGAGTCAGTGATGGTGTCTCTAAGTCAAGTCTCCTGTGATAAGTGTCTTCCTCTGGGGACTCCGTTAGAGTGATGACACCCTGGGTGCGCTGCTCTGAGATGAGTGCTCCACCTCTCGCCTGTATGAACGCTGGCCCCAAGAGAGAGAGACTGGTCTCCAAGCTCTTTCGCAACTGTGTGTTGGCCCTGGTAAGTGATTCCTCCAACAAAAATATAGAAGGAGAGTCGTAGAGAGTGGAGGAACCTTAAAATACAACCTCTTACATATTTAAATTAATACACAATGTGATATTAGATTGAGCTGAGGGACTAGAGAAAATAACTTAAATAAATTATGAAGGTAACATAATGTGCACGTAGCCACTTATTGTAACCATCTAAGTGAACATTTAAAGGGTCTGCTTTGGGTCTAACAGCTGCTGCTTTGAGTGGCAAAAAGCAGATTAGCTGAACCAGACTGGTCAGATCACTCGTTCAAAAGCATCTGTTTATTATTGATGAGTCTGGACTAGAAAATGGCTGACAACTATTTGCTCCTCATGCACTTTTTTATTTAAGATAACAGCTTTGATACTTGGCTGACCAAAACATAAAGGAACAGAGGAGATTAAAAATAGAAAAAAACCTAGACTGCATGAAAAGATTAATGAAAAATAATACTAACCAAATGCAACAGTGGTCTCCAAAAACAGTTGCAAAATTAATTATAATAGCCTTAAAAAATTATATTGCATTACAGTAAGCATCTCAACTTAAACGAAGCGCTTTATAATTTATGACTAGATAATGAGTACTGTAGGACTGAATATTGACACTGAACTGCCATAGAATTTAAGGCTGTTTTGGAGACAACTTCCTATTATCCTTAGTTTGGGCCAAGTCAATGTCCTATTACCTGACTGTTAAGTAATGCAAGTATTCACTTGCAGTAGTTCCTTTAGAGGCTTCACTGACAAGAAAGCAAAGTTTTCTTTTGTCAATGCTTGAGTCAGAATCGTTCAACAATCAACAAGACCATACTGTAGAAATCCTCCATAGATAACGAAGGCTGCTGTCTTATCTGACTGTGTTTTAAGCAGAATGGCCATCCTGACGTCAATATTAGTGTCAGGGTTTTCCCTGTAAACAAGCCACTTCATTTATTTTCATTATCATGTAGCATCTTCAGTTGTCTTCATTTTCATGTCGCATCTTCCTCCCCAACAGACCGCTGTGCATTTTGAAGCTAGCACTGTTACATGAGGCATTCTACTGTGACACTGTAAAGTTCTCATACTGTGACAATGGCTAACAGACAGTCGATAATGTTGCCCTGGCAGCCCAGTCAGCAGGTCAAACGTGTTACTGATCACGGCCCAGGACGCCCTGTATCTGCTGTGCTTGCATCCAGACAAGGAGCCAGAAGGGCATGAGCTTAGTAGCCAAACTCAGGTTTCCCCTAACCCCAAGGAAAACGGAACTCATTTTAATTCACTGTAACATGCCTTAAAAGCATGTTTTGACCCTGCTAAATTAGTAAACTCAATATTTGTTGCCCACTTACTCTTTATGTATGACAAAAAAGTCAGACTGTTGTCACAATTCATTGTGGAGGGAAATTGATCCAGGGCAGCAGCACCACAAGTCACCACCTACACCAGTACGTTCACATATTTTGGGAAGTAGCCTAATTAAAACTAGATTCCCTTGGAAAGCCTCAGCAAATCAACAGTCCAATTATAAACTTTTCTGGGTTGATGTTCCTTTTAGCAAGAACCTAATAAGAAATGAAGAAAATACTACTAAAGCTTTATTCTCTTCAGCAGCAGAGTGATTACAGTACGCCTACATGGAGGTCAAGGGTTATGTAAATGGACCAACAGAAAGAGAAATACGCACACGCACATGAAGACACACACATGCAGACAAATGCATGTACAAACAAAGACATACAATGCATGTGATTTTTTTTTGAAAATTATACAAACAGATTTTTACTGGAATTCTTAATACCCATGGTTTAGATACACATTCCAGCAGTATTTGAATAGTAAACAACACCCACACAAGACCCTTGCACATGCATAAACATATTTGAAGGAAGACAAACAGTACATATTTTGAGAGGCTTGGATATTAAAGGGATTACCCAAATCTGATTCTGACAATACTGTTCCATAAGACATCAAAATGCAATACAGTAATACAAAAATAAAAAATACCATTCCTAATCGGAGGCAGATCTCCCTACGTTATCCAAAATTGTTTAACGGATGTCACGATAAACAAGGCCTATGTGCTCCCTACTGGATGTGGTCTATACCATCAAAACACCCGCTACGCAACTCAACCCCAGGAGAAAGCCAACATAAAGTATAGGACTCCACGATCACTTCTTCCTCTCCGTTCTCTTGCGCTGTCCTTTGCATGAGCATTAAAATCTATCTAACCTCGTTTCACAAGATTGCTCAGGGGCCCTATTCTGAAAGCGTACCGGTTCCAACTAGGGTTATAGAGTTATATCGGCTGGTCTATTTAAAGACACATTGTGTACTTTTTTTATTACGTTCTACCTCGTATTGTCACCAAGGCTAGGCATAACAGGGAAAGTTAAATAACATACAGAGATGATTGGAATACAATCTGATTTCCAGTGTCATGAAAAATACAGAAATCAAACACAGTCAGGACAATTTCACAGTGCACTGGAGGTGTGCTTTTGGATTGTCTTGCTTTAAACAGTGGCCGGTTTGAAAAGACCCTTCATTACTTTGTAATGAGGGCTCCCCCAAGACAGTCAGTCTTTTAATCACTCAGGCTGGGACTTGCAAAAATCCATGCGAAACACAATTTGATGTAACATTTCGTGCTGCAACAGTTTTAGATGGTAATATAAGCTGACTGCATAATAGTACGTACAAATATCTCCAATGACAACACCTCTTGCAAATGGACTAATCTAACTAGATTATGGTCTTGTGCAATCAAGTCAGTAAGCCAAATTTGTTAAATTGCCAAATTTACCAGCTTTGACAGGGGGATGTCAAGGTGCTCCCAGGCTAGTGTGGAGGTAAAATCCCTCCACCTCGTCCTAGGTCTGCCCCGCTGCATGTGCCTAGCTAGGGAGGCGGCCGGATGGCATCCTTGCACGATGCCCAAACCATCTCAAATCGCTCTTTTCTACGCAAAGAAGAAGCGTAGCAGACTCTGTTACGAGTCCCTCATAAACGGAACTTTTCACGCTATCCCAAAGGGAGATGCCAGCCGCCCTCTGGAGGAAACTTAATTTCTGCTTCCGCTTGCATCTGCAATCTCGTTCTTTTGGTCATGACCCACCCTTCACGACTCGATTGGTCAAGAGTAGGAACGAAGATAGACCGGTAGATTAAGAGCTTTGTCTTCTCGCTCAGCTCTCTCTTCGTCACAACGGTGTGATAAAGATAGTGAAATACCACTCTCGCTGCTCGGTAGATTATAATTATGAATTTATTTATACAGGGTCAACTGACTGAGTACATCTCTTTTGCTGCAGTGCTGTATTCAGAAACATGTAACAGGAAGTAAAAATATATGTACATATATGTACAGTGAACAAATAATACAAATGTGTTCCTATCCAATAACCCACACAATTTACAATCATTTTCAAAACCTCTCTGTTGGTCCTATACAGAGCAGGCTCAGCACACTATGCATAGCTACTGTCTGTCAAATTATGTTAGGAGGCCTCTTTTGGATTTGGGTATACTGGTGGCAGCCAAGATGCAGATGCGGAGACCGTTGCCTCTGGACACATAGCTTTGGTGGAGGTCATGCCAACTGTTTGGTGGCAAGACTTTGGGCAGGTGCCAGTAGCTTACAAAACGAGTCCCTAACCAGCAGCACGTACCAAACAAAGCATTTTGAATTTAATGAAAACATACAGGAGTCCAGTAAAAAAAAAATTAACGTAAGTTCAGCTGAACCGATAATTGTGCTTAAAATTTTTTTTTTTGTAAATGTAGGTAAATAATGTGAGCTCCACTGTGCTCGGCAACAAGTGAGTTCTAAACATTGGTGATTATATACTATTGTTCCTATTGAGGGATACCCAAACTTTCCCGTATTACTAAATATTAAAATGTTGGTCTCAAAAATACTTCAAATTAAAAAGCGTATATTCATGTACTGTTTACGAGCATCTCAATGCCATCCCAGAGACAAAGGCATTGAGGCATACTTCTTTCAAGTAGTACGAGACTGAAAATCTGGTTCCACATACCCATTAATTTGCAAAAACGTAATAATAATTGAGGACAAACCTGAAACTAGAGGAGTAGAATCAGAAAGTTTATTGTAGGGCATCTTTAAAAATGATACTTGGGTTTTGTGGACAAACAATGGCTCAAATGGCACTGAGCAGCAGTCATCCATGCCGGCCTCAGTAAACTAGGTTGAGGAGAATGAAAGGGGGTCCCAGTTTGATGACATCATGTCTCACCCCAATTATCACAGTTCTCACAAGGGCTGGCCAGCTTTAAATGGGTAGGAGAAGAAGAAGTATGGACCTGCTTCCGTGCCTGAGACGTTTAATAATGAGAGCAGTGCTGGCAGACCCACAGGGATCTCAACACACAGTACCCGGCTTGCCATAATGCAAAGTGACACATCTGAAGAAGACACGTTTTTAGATTAGTGACAGAAAATGAGCAAGCTTACATATAATTACGGAAAATAGAGCTTTTTCTTATCTTAATAAGGCAATAACAATACTAAAACGAGAGCACGCAAATAATTATTTTTTAAACAACATTACAGAACAATAGTTTATTTTAATTGTAAAACATTGTGATATGTAATTTGTGTGCATAGCTGAAGCCACTTGGATGAGCTTTTAGTCCAACAATAGAAAACTAAATTCAATAAGAAATTAGTCAAGTTTTAGTCATACCTTATTGCAAAAGATGAACTGTCATTGACTTCACTGAGATATCAAAGTGGGGGGATTTGAGGAACATCAACAGTTTGGCAGGTCTACTTTGTGTATGGCTTGAAAATATATCACTCCTGCTCAGTCTGTTAAAAAAAATTGACAGATTTACAGGTCTGTGAGAGCAAGCTTCAATGCCTAATAAAAAACGTATCCACCCAGCAATGCCTCTTGTTGTCAGTCCAGATTGCAGTACAGAGTTGTTTATTTGTAAATTTGTTGTGACTATTATGAACCTTTTTCTGCAGGCAGTAATAGTCAACCCCTACGGGCAACCTGGATCTCAAAAGCCACGCCAGTCTTCCCTAAAGCGCTAATGTTCCGTGCATTAACATGGAAACAAAACAACAAACTGACCAAGGACAGTGGAGCTGAAAGTAATATCAGAAACTATTACTGAATATTCAATGCAGCAACTCAGGAAACTGTATGTAAACCACCATTATTATAATAATTTAATAATATAATATAAATAATTAGCAAAACTCTCTGACAACATGTTTGTTCATTTACCAGCTCTGAAAAAATTGCCCTAACCCAGCTGAAAGAGACAATTTGGAATGGGATTTCATTTAGCTTGCTGGTGTCCAAAGCTTCAATCTATCATGATCTTTGTGGAAAAGATGGGGAATGGAGATCTTCATCAACCATAGAATTGAAGAGGATAATTTGAAGTTTAAATTCATGAATGATAGCCACTTAAATAGTGTCTCAACAGCAAAAATCTCTCGGAAAAATAAAGAAAGCAAACTTTTGCTTGTAGTAGTTACATAAAATTGACATTAAATTATCATAGGGTCATGCACGTATCTTGAGAATGTGCTTTAGCAGATTAAGAAAAGAGAAAGGCAATTTGAAAGTAATCGAGTAGCAAAGCATCTATGCGAAACCAGGTTCTAAAAATGTTTACATTAATGTATGTCCTACAAGTTAAAGGATCACTAAATTGATTGAATCTAAATTGCATGTATTATAGAATGTGATATAGCAGACAGTCTGGCCAAAGTGAAGAACATATGCAATACATTTTCTAGCCAGGGTTTAATGAAGAGGCAATTAAGCTTTAAGGACAAACTGTTACCTTTTTTCGTAGCCAAATGTAGCCAGCACTATCATGTAAGTAATCCACTTTTAAAGGACAATTGTACTCAGCCAAGGTGGCCTTGGGCTGGTTGCGTGCGCTTTGGAATTGTGTTCTTATTCAGAAAATAATAAGGTCTGAAGGTTATTTTGTGATGAGCTCAGATGTCAGATGAAGGCAAACCAGGGACCAATCACACACAACTAAGCAATCTCCTAAGGCAGGTTCCAGACTGCCCCCATAAGCACTTTTAATGTATTTTGATCCCCCAGAAGAAATTGATTATCTAACCCAAAGGCATATCCACCGGAGATAGAAAAAGAAGGGCAACCATGTTTCAACGTACTCTTAATCTGATGAATAAGGCTTTGTCATGTGAACTAATCAGTCAATAGGTCATATTTTAGGATAGTATGTTAACTGTAGTAGATATTCCCGTGACATAGAAAGGAAATACTAGGAGGCTTGCGTTTTAGAACAATCACATGAAGATATGCAAATGAACCCAGCGTTGGTGAGTATAAAAGGGCACGGCATGGTATCATGTAAAAGTCAACAAAATTAGACTTTTCTAGCAGTTACATAGTGTACTCAGATAGTCAACAGTCACCAAAACTGTCCTAAAAGCATTCCTTTTTATGTTGTAAATGCAAATAAAAATATTTAATATATTTAAATATTTAAAATATCAAAAGATTTATTCATACAAAAACATTGGGTTAAACTTCAGGGTAACTAACAAAACGCTGAACAAGGTGTATGTGTTGTGTTTTCCTGTTTTACACATGTCTTGCAAGTATTGCGTACACTGCTGTGATTATTACTGGGACTAAACAAATAATTGATTGAAAATAACATTCACGATTTGAGATTATCAATCCATCCATTATCCGGGTTGCTGTGGCAGCAGGCTCAGCAGCGTATTCCAGATGCCCCTATACCCAGCAACGCTTTCTATTCTCTTTGTATACTTTTGATATTGACCACACAATCGCAATCTTGTTCAGAAAAAAAAAGCAATTCAATATTTCCCCCAAATTGTTCAACCCTGTACAAATTACCTGATTGAGTGACACTTGTTGCTTAAAAGCTCATTCTTTACCTAACACAAAGCTCTCTCAACACACAATCTCTCTTTTCCACCCCTCGCTAGTTCTATTTTTTACATAATAAATACAACCTTGTCTCAACATCCAAACATTGGCAATTTTGTGTTCTTTATGTTGTCTTCTTTTGGGCTGAGGTATCACAAGATGCCAGCAACAAATCATTGAACAGAGCTGACCAAACAATATTTAGAAATACTCCAAATATTCTTAGTTTGAAATGGCTGGACTCTGACTCAATTTCTCATAGCATTTCTCTCTATTTTTCCATCTGAAGGCCCTCAGTCAGCTAGCTGTTCAGATAGTTTATCCTATGAGACACTGAGAATATGGGCTGCAAATCCCATGCATGACATGATCTTTTATTGGGCTGCATCCACCCCACACAATTAATACATGTTCAAAGTGCCAAATCTAAGTCTCACTGCAGCTGCTTCAGAAGACACTACGGGTTTTAGTTTCGATTTCTGCTAAAACATCAGTATCTGGTCTATGTAGAAGGTGAATAGACAGACATGGAAAAGTAACCCGTCTCCTCATTAGCTCCTTCCTGATGTCGGGAAAGGGTTGTGTGAGGTTACCTTGGTGAGGTGGGATTGTCCAATGACGGCCACCCTGGCTCACCACACCCTTTTAGAGTGGCCCTGGGAAGGCCTAACAACCAGTGCATATAAATGCTGCATGACTGGCGCGATGCACTCGGAGTGTGTCCTGTCCTGTGAGGTAGCAAGGTCACTCTGACCTCTGGTGAGGCAGGAAGAACATCAAGCCTTCTGGGATATTCTGAACTGACACAACCATAATGGAAGAGGGACTTTGGGGCAGAGAAAGTGGACTTCTATCTTCTCAATCTTGAAACAGTCCCTTGTGTCGGAAGGAACACACATAAAACCCTCCGGATCTAGGCTACAAAGAATATGGCTGTTTAATAGAAAATTAAATGTTCTCTGGCACACTCATGCATCTATCTTACCGTCCATCATATCTATCTACAGGGAGGCTGTCCACTGAATTAAGGAACATTAACCCCATTAACAAGAACAGACATTTAGGAGCTAACCTACCCCCGGGATAAGCATCTAAACTGGGATAAAGGAGGTCATAAGCATGCCTACAAGGAGGGCTAATCAGGTACGTTGTCTCCGTCTCAGTGCAGAGCTAAGTCACTGACACATTTGTCCAGTGACTGTGAAATAGAGTTTAGACCAACATGCACCTGGTGAGCATGTAAATGTAGATATAGGCAGCGCTGCAAGGCCAATGCACCCTAGCAGTGTCTACACTTGCTGAGTTAGTGGATATTTATTGTGAGAGGTGTGAAGTTTTAACCTGAATGATATTTCATAGGCTCTGAGTCAGGCCTAACAGCAGTCTGACGAGAGCAGCTGGAGAAATATGAAGTAATAAGCTTGTTGCTATGGAGACCAGTGGTTCACTAGCGTCATTGAAATCCAAGGGCAGAAGAATGTCATTGTCACAAGCTGGCACCCAAAGTGACACATTTGTGGCCAAAAAACAACAATTTGTTCATTAAACAGCATACACATGTTATTATAAATGCTGAAACGCTCGAGCAAAGTTTGAAACTGGTGGCCAACAGTGCCAGGATGCAATGGGGCAAAGGGGTTGTGCTTTGTCAAACAAATCATATGCCGAGGGCTCATGTGCCCCTGCCTTATAATTTTAAGTTGAATAAATTATCATTCTAATACGAGATAATCACACCCAGATGAGATTGCTTTGGTCAAATGAGCTTTCTTCAGGGAACTTATTTGTCAATTAAAGATTCATCCAACCTACATGCGCACTATTGCACTGATTTATAGTAATCTTTGTGTTTTCATTAACAATCTGGCTGGAATACATTTTCCAAAGACACTGCTTCACGAATTAGCATTAACAAGTCAAATCTGATTCTATTTTTAAGGCGGCATTAGAGCCAGTCAGAGATCAATAGCGAGGGTCAGCCAATAAAGGTGACAAGTACCTTGCATCTCATTATCAGTATTGCTGCAAGCACAAATGTCAAACAATTTAATCAAGTGGTTTACATTATGGTGCTCTGTAAACAGATTTTCAAGGAGTAATATTGTCTAAACTACTCTTTTTCTAAATAAATGGTAAGCAAAAATGGTAAGTAATCTCTAAATTGTGTTTAGGCTTGACTGTTGTGTTTGGGAATAATCGCAATATCATGTTACAAGTGAAAATATTAAGAGGTTATCTGTTTAAACTACAGTTGGGATTTGTAGAACCAAAGAACTTGTTCTTCACAATTGCCTAATAAAGTGTTGATTATCGAATTCCAAACAATCAGTATGTACAGCTTTACAGACAGAAGAACCGCATGTCTCTGAGATGTACTCCCACTAAAGAAGGCGGTGTGTTCCGACAAAATAAAGACTTAAGTCCTACTCATGCTAGCCACCTATCAGTGAACTGAGAGTACAAAATAAAGGAGGACTGTCAACGGCCAGTCAAACTCAGAACACATCTAGTTTCATCTCCCCTCGATTTAACTCACACTGAAGAATCCAGAGCAGCTGAGCAGCCTTTGCTGTAGTGGTTTATGGATTACTTCAAGTAGACTATTATCTGCTTCTGACTGAGTAAAGAAACAGCAATGTCTTGATGTGGATGGTTATTGAAAGAGAGAGAGAGAGAGAGAGAGAGAGAGAGAGAGAGAGAGAGAGAGAGAGAGAGAGAGAGAGAGAGAGAGTCTAATCTTTAGATGAAACTTGAATGAAGGAACAGATGAGGGGTAGGTGTGATAGCCAAAGAAGTAATAGAAAGGTAAAGAAAAGGTGGACATAAAACATTTAAAAAATATTGAATCATACAATACATACTCATTAAATAGAATTGGCCTAAAACGTGAGACACTGAAAGTGTATAATAAAATATTACATTATTGATTGTTTAGTTGCACCATCAAAGGCCAGCCTTTATGCTTACATAGATTAAAGTAATATATGTTTTCATTCGGCATCAACAATCTATTATATTTTACTTTTCTAAGCTATAGGCCGAGAAAGCGGGTGAGGCGTAATCATTGTAGATGACTGATGTTTTTCAAATATGTATCTACAGCAAAAATGTAGTCATTGCCATGGGGACCATCAGGTGAAAATGCGGTACAATACATTTACAGATCAAAATGCACAGCGGCCTGACCCAGCCGTACACCACACATGCACCACCCACATAGCCTCCCCGAGCACATACAAATAGACAAGCTCACACAAACACCGCAAATTACACACCACGGCTGTGCAGAAGTGCTAAAGACCTCACGCATCGTGCCATGAATTGTGTACTCTGTCTCATACTCTTCAACTGGTATCCACCACAGAAATATAGTGCCACTTTATTCCCACCATGACAAGGAGAGACAGTGCAACCTCATTTAATTAGCAGGAAAATAAGGATTTTGTTTGCTGCAAATAAGGTGTTGGTGTCCTTGCTGAAGCTTACATCTGATCAGAAGTTTAACTTAACTAACGAGGGATCACAATCAATTAACCAAATGGTGGGGCCGTTCAGGCCCTCCACATCTTGACTTATTATAAGACCACCCACAACTGCTCCAAAATATTACTACAGACAGAATACATTTGACACCTTGTAAATTAGGAAACTGACTCAAATATCCAACCTGTGACCAAATTGAAGCTGCCCGGGTTTCTAAACTCTCTTTTTTTTCACCAAAATCCTCCAGAAACTGAGAACTCCCGAATAACTGATTTTTCTCCTCAGGCAAAGGTTACCCGATGCATAGATTATGTGGTTGACTAACAGAGTTTTTATCTCCTTTAGATAAAAAACCATGCTGAAGCATTGTGCAAATGTATTCTACAAGAGAGCTTCACAAGTGGTCTCTGAGGAAGATATCTTGTATCAATCACAAGTTTGCTCTTACCGTCAGAATACTGAAATACTGTTAGTTTTGATAAGGGTTTTTTCAGTCTAAATTCAATCATATTCTCAATTTGCCTCCACTTTGACTGGGTATGTGCTTTGGCAAGAACCTGGCGATATGATAAATATCACAAAACATATGCTGTTATTCAATAAATCACAATATATAGTGATAGTTTGCTCAAGTCGATAAAAAATAAGTTTATAGTATGTGGTCAAATTTTTTTTACTTGCATTCCATGCATGCTAGCAGAATAGTGGGACCTTAATTTGTATTCATCAAAGTTCAAGTAGCATCCAACAACTAGTTGTGCAATCTGAGAAAATAGTGAACGCATAACAAAAACAATCTAGGAAAAACGAATATTCTGTTTTTCAGAATCGATGTAGTATCGCTAAACAAAATATAGTGGAACTCAATTGAATCGATGAATGGTTACACCCCTACTTTGGGCCCACTACCCAAGTTATATTTTTGGAATACTCAGCCCAAGACTGTCTAATTCCTGTGTCTTTTAAAAGTTCTAAGATTCACCCTGTGCAGTGTGCATTACCTGACAAATTTGGCCATACATTGTTTAAACCAAACTAATGTGGCGTAATTTCCCTTTACATCAGTTCAACCAGTCACCATGAAACATTTCCATTTCCTTAATGTTCAGACTGTGAAATCCATGGAATTGACCACCTGTGTGCTTCACTTTCGGCTATAAAAACATTCCCAACCATTTGTCACCTCATTAGGTTTCTGTATGTGGTCCTGCTAAAAAGTTGATAATATTGATAGCCCACTAGACGCCAGAGAAAAGAACACTGGCCATTTGTTGGTTCAGGGCTGGGAAAGATGCAGAGGGGCAAGCAGTTTGGCTCATTAGTCAAAATTAGATTATGTAGCGAGGTCCACTCCCTTTATAGGCAATAGTAGAGTCTGTGGTTAACAATACGGTGAGGCCCTTTTGGACTAAGGTGGTGCTTCATTTCAGAACGTATTGTACATGTACCGAAGTTTTAGGGTAGTTAATAAAAGATTGAATGTAAAATGAAAATGCCTGTTGGGATTCCTGTAAATACTAACTGAATATTGTTTGTCTTTCAGTCGCATGCCATAATGCAGCGAGAATTCAGCTTTGCAGCAAAAAGGCTCTACTGCTGGCCAATGTATAGAAAGAACATTGTACAGTCTGGTTGTGTCAGGGTTTCCCAGGGATAGCTCATTAGTCTGCAGAACTGCAGTGTTTGGGGGATAGAGAAAGAGAGGCGGCTGGCGAAAAGCTGGTTCTTTGGAACTCACAGGTCAGTTGGAAGCGTGTAGTGGGGGGAGATCATTCCTAAGGTAGTACGGACACACAATGCTACTGTCCTTCCAGTTTCACTAGCGCCCCAACAGGAAATCTCACACTATAAACGGTATAATACAGTTCATCATCAGATGAAAGCAGATTCATGCGCTTGCCTCTTGATCGGGTTTACTTTTAACTGTGTATGTTTCTTTATTTTAATAAATATTTTTTTTACAAACTAATTGGAATTTCAACTGGGGCTTCATAGACTCTATACAGACAGACTACTCAAGAATACATAGTGATTGATAGATAGATAGATAGATAGATAGATAGATAGATAGATAGATAGATAGATAGA
>JAVQJS010141351.1:0-11201 GCA_036024795.1 Galaxias rostratus | reverse complement strand
CACACACACACACACACACACACACACACGTACACACACACACTCACACACACACTCACACACACACACACACACACACACACACACACACACACACACACTCACACGGATCTCTGCGGCTGAGGAGAGAAGTCTCTGCTCAGTGTTACGCGGCTTTCAGCGGGCTGAAGATGTCCAGATTCCCCCTGACCTTTGGCTAATAAACCACGTGCCATAGGAGGGAGGAGGGGGAGAGGAGGAGGAAGAGGAGGAAGGGGTTGGGGGACTTCCAGATGAGGGAGCGAGAAGGAGGAGGCCTCTGGATAAGCTTGGGAAGAAGATAGGTCGGGCTGATCCAGAGGTGGAGCGCTGGAATGATAGAGGATGGTTGATGGTAGTGGCCGGGGGGTTGTGCTTGGAGCTGAGGCCCGGCTAGACAGAGCTGGGCCCGGCCCGGCCCAGACAGAGAGGCCCGGTCCGTGGGAAGAGAGCGAAGGGGGCACGCTCGGAGGACGGGGGAGGACGAGACCTGGTGGACGGCAGCTCTGAGTTATAGAGACAGGGACGTGGGACGCTCCCATTGAGAATCACCAGACACCCCGACTACACTCACACACACACACACACACACACACACGTACTAATGGGACGCTTGCATCAGTCGAAGAGCTGCAGTTCATTTCTCAGGAGGAGGAGGGGGGGTCTGGGTGTGCAGCACGGAGAACCGTGACTGGTCACCGTGGAACGCTCCCATTTGTGAAGCCTGCTCCTTGTGCTGCGCTTTACGCTTTGTAGCCGAAGACAAACAAGGAAAGGGAGCAATGCTGAAGCCCCCCCCCCCCCACACACACACTCACACAGACACTACTATAATTTAACACTTTGCTGTAAATTTCAGCCACAGCATGAGTTATGGCGCGGGGCTCCAGAGTGCACGGTTAATATGGCCATATCAAATGCATGGGAACACACTCCCGCCGAGAAACGAGACACAACAGGAAATAGCTCCGCGGCTTTTCTGTTTTGGGGGGTCAGGACGACGGGGGCCAATAACTGTCACTTTGCTTTAGGCCCGGCGGCCTCACTCCAGACTCACCGTCTGCTCAACAGTTTGAACGGGGGGGGGGTGGGGGGGATAGATGCTCCTGCCAGCCTCAGACTCTGGGCCGCGCCCCCCCTCCCCTCTCGACGGGCACCTGTGTGAAGGGGCTGCGTCGGAGGCCCGTGCGGCCCTCATCTCTCCCCAGCGCCGCTGACTGATCCTGACATTTACAGGGCTGTCCGCTGTGCACGCCTTCAGCCTGAAACAGCAGCCGGGGGACACCCGCGGCACTCTCTGCTACAGTTCTCTCTCTCTCTCTCTCTCATACTCCCCACTACTACTCCGACAAACCTCTCTGGGCACTCACTCTCCACCCTGTCAGGGTTTAAATTCACCACCGACCGTGTACTCTAAACCGGTGCGAAAAGGCAGGTTAGGGTGAAGCAACAAAAAAAACAAAAAAGAAGAAAAAAGAGAAGAAGAATCCAAACGGGAAAACAAACCGGAGTGGGAGGAGAAGCCCTTGGACCGAGGTCAGCGCTGGGAGATACACAGCGCTAAGAGGGGCCGTAAAAGTTCAAGAGGAGGTGTCCGCGTTCAGCCAGGGAAAATAAACCCTTTCTCTGACTATACAAGGACATCTGTGGAGGGGAGAGGGAAAGCACGCTGCTTTGAGCCGTGGCATCATCGACCGACCACAGGCCCACAGAGTCGGAGGGGAGGCAGAGAGCAGGGCCCTGCCAGGCCATCAGAACAGTGTTTGGTACTAACCCCAGGGTGCCCCCACTCACAAACAAGTACACCCATGTACGCAGAGACACACACACACACACCTGCACACTCGCATAGGTACTCCTAAAAACACATTTGTGGGCTGGAAACACTCCCTACCAGTCCTTGACCATGTCCCACAAAGTCCGGTAAGAGGTTAAGCAGACACTGCCACTAGCAGGGCCAAGGAAACTGGTATGACACGGGACCAGCTACACACACACATGCACGCACGCACGCAGGCACACACAGGGATACCCCCTTCAAACGGCATAAATAACACCACAAGGCTGTTCATCATGGCTTATTGGTGTATGTACATGCTGGGGGATTGCCGGAACATGATTGGTCGGTGCATTCATCAATCTGATAAGGATCGGTCCCATATAGGGGAGATGAATCATTAGTCTAGCCGGCCCTATGTATGGCGCAGCAGATAGTGATTATTGATGGTTTCATCCCCGATCCATGGCCCAGCATTCTGCAAAACCCACCCGCCTGGCACCCCCCTCCCTCCCTCCCAGCAACCCCCCAGGCCCAGAATCATCCCGCCATCACGTTCCCTATTCACCATTAGCATGGCAATTAGCATACGCTACTTTTCCTTTGACTTGTCCCGGGCAACGTGGAACTCTGATTTCCCCCGCGCTAAACACACAGTGGCCTACGCCCGGTCACGGGAGTTGACAACCGTTTGAAGACCAAGTGATTTGCAGGTTATTAACTCCAGTTATTAGCTCAACGGTAACGCCTGGGGGCGTCGGACGCAGCCGACCTGGAATGAAGAAATCACATCAGACTGCTCTCTTCATGCTCTCCTCCACTCCCTCCCTCCCTCCCTCCCAACCTACTCCCTCCCTCCTTCCTGGTGATGTTTTGCAGAAATGCTTTTAAAAGCCCCAGAGGGTAAATAGAGTTCTAAAAGTAAACAGAGATGCAGTGACCTTGCCAGAGTTTGGCTCCTGACAGCAGAGCTGTTTTAAGACTTTAAGCAGCAAGGGTCAGGACTATAAACAAGTCCATTCCAATGCCAGGAACACATACACAACGGGCAAAAGCAAACACGGTTCTGGCATTGGAACATAATTAATGAAACTTCAAAGAGAAGAGGGGGAGGGGCAGGGGAGGAGGGGGGTGAGAACGGAGGAGAGAAAGGAGAGAAGACGTGGGCCGAAGAGTAGCGCTCGTCAACTCCGAGGAGGAGCGGGAGAGGCAATAAGGCGGAGGACAGGGTGAGACATTCCTCACCAGCTTATTTAGGGCCGGAAATGAATCACCGCCCCGGCATGTGTTTTGGTTCGGCCCCACGGGGTCAGAGGTCAGGGCTCCTAGGCTTGGTCAGTCGTTTAAGTCGGGAACACGATCAGCTTTAACCTGAGTCTCCGAGGGTCTCCCTGCTCCATCCTGGACTCAAGCCCCCGCCTCTTCCCTACCCCCGGGGGAAAAGTCGCCTTTCACACAGTCGACTGAAATAATAAATACGAATCAGGGTGGATGTCAAATTTCCCTTTGACGCGGGGAAACAGTCAAAATGGGTTTCCAAATGCATTTCTAACCTTCAGCGGGGGCTTTGGGTCATTGGCTGTAAGCACCCGCATGGCGGTTCTGAGTCCCGGGTCCTTGGGGCAGATCCATCTGAGCGTTACGGCGTCATCCCCAGGACAGTGAGCCCATGTCAGCCCTGGCCTGCCCGCTGACTACCTCACTGCCGCTGCCGCCTCCGTCTGTCCTCGGGGTGGCGTTTGTCATGTCACGGGATCTTGTTATATACTCCGTGTTTCTCACCCGGCCGATAAGTCATGGTTATGACCAGCCTACCTGGCAACCCAGTGATAAGGGAGCCATGTTCAATCACAGCGCCAGCTAATATTTCAAGTTCCATATTGTTTGCCTCCGGTCTGAGATCCCTGACACAGACAAACGCACACACACACACACACACACACACACAGACACACACACACACTCACACACACACACACACACGCTCCGTCTCCCACGGGGGAGTGTCTGAGGGATGAGTGGTGAGTCTGAAGGGATGAGGAGAGAAGGGCTATAGACGGTAACGTTAACAAGCCATAGTGCCGGGGTCATTGCCGTCTGACATCATGCACTAATCTTAAAAGCACGTCGTTGTCAATTCAAATGGAGACACTTCTAAATGAGGAAGCATGTGATGCAGCCTGACACAGTCTTCCGTTGCTGCGCTTCTTCAGCCAAATTTCATCAGGATGCCACTGAACTCTGTAAATATATATTTGCTGAATGGCTGCGCTGTGGGGATTTGTAGCGTCTAAAACCCAAACTAATCTTTTGAACATTGTGTTACTGGGAATATCCAGCTATTATGGGAATTGGACAGATGTAACATTTGAGCTTGAACACAATTATTATATTTTTTTATTTACTGTTTTGTCAGTTTCACAGTCGCAGCTTTTTAAAAGTGCACATTATTTTCTATTTGATGATTGTTTAGCATTTTATACAAATTTTACAAACACATTAATAGGTTTAATTATAATACTATCTGCTATTTAGGCAAGGCATATACATGGTTCTTCTACAAAACACAAGGTTTGTGAGGAGCAGCGGTTCAAATTTCCTGTGTCATGCGTTCACACTGGGAGGATGTGCTTGCGTGGCCACCTAGCCTATAAACAATTCCACACGGGCCTCGTCCTCTATCTGGTGGTCTGCACCCCCCCACCCCCATAGCTCCACAACTATCCAACGCCACCCACGGCTAGGGGACTGGACAAGGGGCCGCGCCACATCCGGAGAGGGTGGTCTGGGGCCCCTGACCACAGACACGAACCCCTTCCCCTAGATAAGGTGTCCTCCACTGCACTTCCTGTGGGCTCTCCTCTCCACAGGCTGCAGCAGCAGCAGCAGCAGCAGCCAGGGAAGCCAGTGGAGCTCGCAGGCTGTGTTTATACAGCTTTAAGGGAAGGAAGTTTAGCAGGTGCATGGCGCTGTAAGTACAACCGCAATCCAGCGCTAAGAGGATTAAAGCCAGCGGATGATATCTTTCCAGTAAATAACGTTTCCCCCCTGAAAGAAATACACCAATAATGGAGCCACTCTCCTTCCCCGGCTTCATCCTCTTTGCATTGGAAGACAAAGAATGAAAGAGAGAGAGAGGGAGGGAGGAAAGAGAGGGAGAGGGAGCGAGAGTTTACGTAAGCAAAAAAAAAAAAAAATGAAAAAAAAAACAGGTGCTAAGCTTCTCCAAACTCTCCTGTTTAATGGAGTTGTGTTTGGAGGGCGTGGAGCCGGGGATAAACAGTGTGTGCTGGACGGAATACACGGCTCTTTCTCCTCTCTAATCCCGCGCTGCGCTTCTGAAAGAGCGAACGCCGTAAGCGCCGAACACCCCTGCTTATGGCAGGGGTAAACGGGGGGGATTTCTGCCTTTTTTTGCTTCTATATGGTTTTGCATTTCCGTTTCCAACATGCAAGCGGAGAGGGCTCAATATTCACAGAGCAAACTTCGGTTGGGCTGGGAGCTGCTGTGTACGTCTCTCTCTCTATCTCTCTCTCTCTCTCTTTCTCTCTCTCTCTCTAGGCCGGTGGGAGGGGGGGCTGTCGTTCTGTTGGGTCACCAGAGCACGACGTCGGCTCATGTGATCTCTGTGGGGACAGTTGAACGTTAACTAATGGCCTGCTTGTATCCATTATTTTCAGCTCGACACCTGGCCTTCCCTGTCTGTATAAGCAGCATGCAATCCTCCATCCCCCATCCCTCTTTCTACTGTTGGAATTTCTCAATTCCTGTGGGGTAACCCTCCACGATTACCTGGGGGTCCGCCCTAATGTCTGCCCACTCATGAGGAGAGAAGTGCTGGATGTTTACACCTGCTAGGCCCCACTCAATGCCTGGGGGTGGAGTCGCAGGCCGGCCCACCGTCTCCTCCCCTCTCCTGCCTCCCCTTAAGGGAACAATCGGCCTGTAACGGAGGAATCAATGCCTCTCCCAGCTGGGGTTCCCCTTTTGCTCATTGTCAAGTGTGTGTGTGTGTGTGTGTGTGTGTGTGTGTGTGTGTGTGTGTGTGTGTGTGTGTGTGTGTGTGAGTGAGTGTGTGTGTGCGGTGTGGGTGTGGGTGTTGTGATGTGGCCCTGTTCAGTGGTCTCTAAGACCCACTCCAGGAGCCAAGTGGCTGGGTGGGACAGGGGACTCTCCTCCATCCACCGCTAAACAATGGGGGGGCGCAACTCTATTGCCTGCTGAAGTGGAGCGCAAAGGAGGCTAAAGCCGGGTCGCTGAGTGGGTATGAACCCCAGGCCAAGTGACCCAAAGGGGGACAAAGGCGCCTCCCATAGACCCCTGCGACCTGCCCTCCAACGCGGCCAAGCTAATCCCCTACACCGAGGGTCTTTAGCCCCGGCTAACCCTTGTGCTCCGCTATTAATGAGCTCATTACCCGCAAATGGCGATGCATTATTCAAGTGTTGGCCAACAAGTGATGCGACGACCTGTTCTCGCCATGCCATTACTGACGCCATTAGGCCTTAATGTACACACCGGCCACGCACAGGCGCATTAGCATATTCCATTACGACACTCATCCAGACATAAGCAACAGATATAGACTGTTCATGATGGAATAGCAGATATTTATTTGGCCTCTCCACCACAGCATGCATAGTAGGAGATGCGGTGGCCACTGTGAAAAGCCGCACGCACTTCAGTAACCAGGCCACCATCGGCGACGTTCTCCAGCAGTCAGCGGCGTGGAGGTGGCTGTGGACGAGGCCTCCGCCGGGGAGACCAAACACCTTGCCCCCTCGCTGCCTCCCTTTCACCCACACACCCACGCTTACCCTCCCCCCCCCAGCTGTCTCCTTCCGCCCGCTGTCTCCGCTACCCTTCAGGGTGACACAGCCCTTTCATCTCGCCCCGTTTCAAAGGTTCACCACTCTGTGAATACAAAACACTCCACTGCCTCTTGAACTTTTGACAGTGGCTGAAAAGCAGACGGGGGAGTCTGAAACACTCGCCGATGAAGACATCACGGCGCGAGTTCAGGTGTAGTCCACCTGCGCTCCATCCATATTCAAAGGGATTCGTCGCGCCACCAGGCAGAGAGTGTTGGAGGAGAGAGAGAGAGAAAGAAAGAAAAGAAAGAAAGCAAGAGAGAGAGAGAGAGAGAGAGAGAGAGAGACTGAGAGAGTGAAAGACAGAGAGAGAGAGAGGGAGCGAGCTAGAGAGGGTGCAGGAACACAAAAAAATAGAACTGGGTTAAGAGATTTAATGTGCCGCAGAAAATGTGACACTTGCCAGAAGTCCAAATGTTCCACCAGAGCAGCGGCAGCACCACCGACTAAGTCTTTATAAAGCCTCCAAAGCTGCTTACAATATACACTTGAGAGACAATAGATAAGGTCAGCACACTATATCTGAGTGTGCCCGAATGTATGAAAAATAAACACTTCCCTACCACACGTGGAAGCTTCTCTACGCTCAATGAAAACAGAGCCTCTGTTGAGAGAGGCCTGGGTAGCGTGGCCCAACGGAGGACTTTAATCGAAACGCCCTTCATCAATTATCAAATCATTAATGTGCAATGAAGGCATCATTCTCCGGAATATATTAAAGACATTAAATGATAAAAAAAAAAAAAAGCAGACGAGGAGTTTAAAATGGACTCCTGCCAAACTGGCATGGTAAAGACATGCACAGGCGTATGGACTGTAAACAAATCACAACAACATAAAAGGGATAGAAAATGAAACCTTCCAGAAGGAAGCAATTACCTCCAAGTCATGTCCACAAGCATCTGCCTCAAAGAGGCAGGCCGATCGGTTGCCTAACCGTCGTGAACTGAGGTTTCAGGACCTGTCAAAAATGGACCGGGAGATTTCCAGCCGGATTGGTGTGCAGTAATGTTATTATCTTATATCGTGGTTCACATGATCTTTCGCTCCACTTTGAAAGCAATGAGAGGATATAATAAAGTGTGACACTAAACGCTCCTCAATATGTTTTTAGCCCGGGAGACACACTACCCTAAAGCGCCAGTGGCTCCATAATCACAATCTTAATCAGTTATTTACCCAGTGGAGCAGGTCTCCTTGCTCCCTTGTGAGCATATCAACACATGGCCATCAGACACAGTGTGACTATTCATGTTCGGGGCAATGTTACTTGACAAATAATTACTGTGACAATTCAATCAGTTTAGCCACGGCCTCTGATTAGCGCGAGGAACATTCCGTGCCGTGCAAAGGATCGCGCAGCCTTTGCCTGAAGTCAAACCTCTTATGACTTTGGTCTCATGATTCGGGACCTCAGCCATGCAGTGCTTTTGATGGAGAAAGGGCAGAGGGACAAGGTGATTGAAGGTAGCATGGTATTAAGCCTGAACTGTTCATCCCGCTCACAGCACAGCAGAGAAGAATAAACTCGTTCCAGAGCCACAGATACACACAGTAATTCGGGGTGAAAGGACAGTGTTTTCCCTGCCGAAAAAGAAAACCTGCTTTTACAAGGTAACGTGGGTGTACAAGAAGAAAGTTACAGCACGCTGGAAGAGTAATACGGACTGGAGACTGGACGATCGCCAACGTCCAAACCCTCCTCCTCCCCTTTCGTACTAAAGCTATTATTACTCATTGTAATGTTGCTTGAATATGGAAAGCTATGGCTTTAATGTCTGAAAATAATATCAAAGTTGTACGGCAGTATAAATTGTGTTTACTTAACAAATACCTCACAAAAATATGAAAAAGACACCCAAATCCACCTCAGAATGGATACTTTTCAACAAGAAGGGAACTATGCGACGCAGCTTTCCTCCATAAGGGTATATTCTAACATCTTGCCACATAAACAATCCCCTCCTATTGGACGCCTTGTTTTTACAAAGCTTAACATGTTTCTATTGCAGTTAATCATACACATAACTTTCACAATCTGGGAGAGACCCCCAGTATAGTGTGTCGAGACTATAATTTCTTACAGAGTCCAAGCTAGGTCTCCTGGAGGAGGCCTCCAGGATGAGGGAAAGCCAGTAGACTTCGCTGCCCGCCTCGGTTGGCCTCTCCACCCCCATTAACTCTACTCCACCCACCCCGGCTTGCAAAGTGATGGGGCTGGCTGGTTCTCCTGCAGGGCAGGTCCAGCCGATTCCTCCCACAGGCAGAAACCCTCCCACAGAGAGCCAATCACCAGTCTGCACTCCTGACAGCTCATTACTGCTCAATTAGGCAGGTGCACTTCCATATACGGCCGTCTGACAAAAACGTCCCCTCCCAGACGCATGTTTAACAGTCAAGAGAATTACATAGTGACAGCAAACACTAAACGCCTCACCCTTATCACTTGATTGCTGCAGGATTGAAATCCTATAATTAGAACGAGCCATGGAGGAGAGGAAAAAAAAAATAAACCAATAAATAAGATCCAGTAGGCTTGTAATTGAACAATTATGAATTCATTTTCATCAGATGCTTGTTGGCAAATTACAGAAACGCCATCTGATTAGACGCAAGTTGAAATGACATTGTTCCCACACCAAAGACGTGGCGGTGTCAGACCAATAAGGGGAAGACACATCCTGGGGGTGGCTCTCCCACTCTCGTGACCTCCAGAGATGGAGACCCACTGACAGAGTGGCTCGCCTGCGGACCGTCGGCCACTTGGCACCGAGCGTCCTTTGTCCCTGAGACCCTTTCCTTAAAAGGACAAAACAAATCTGACCAAAGTAACACTAAGGGGGTTGATTCGCACATTTAAAACCGGCAGAGGGTAACACGAAAAACAAGCGAGGCGCAAAAATTTTTTGATCCCTCGAGGTTGGATTCTAATCAAGATGAAATGCATTTACAAATCTATTTAATAAGGCTTGCCAGAAGTCAAACTTGGCATGTAAATGCGGTGGGGATTAAATTTCATCGGCCACCAAGACTGTAACCGATCGCCTGCAGACAAAGAGGGAGACTGCCAGTCCCCCCCCTCCTCCTCTTCCCTCCCTCTCTTTCTCTCTCTCTCTCTCTCCCCACTGCCTGTGTTTTTGCCTCGTGATCCCTTCCTGGCTATGTGAAAGGACAGGGGCAGTGCGGAGTGGTGCAGTACGGGTGGAGAAGACAGGGAAAAGGAGAAGAGGCAGAGCAGAGGCAGAGGCAGTGCAAGAGGAGAGGAGAGGAGCTCAAGGTCAGCGTGAGGACAGCGTGGTCCTGTGAGCTAGGAGGACAGACAGGCAGCCGCAGTCACCTCTGTGCTAATCAGCCTGTTGGCTGGCTGATGAGGTGTCAGTTAGTGCGAGTGCGTCTGAGTGCATGTGTGTGTGCCTGTGCCGGTGTGTATAAGGAAGTATGTGTGAGTGCATGTGTGTGTGTAGAGATCCTTTGCCTTTGCTTTTTTGGCTGCAAATTGCAGGGGCTGGCGGGGCGGAGCAAGCTCCGTGCGCGTGCCTGTGTACACGTTGGTGTGTGGGTGTATGTTTAAAGTCTACTAGTGTGTATGTGCATTAGTGTGTGGGTGTGTGTGTGTGTGTGTGCCATTCCGGGGAGTAGCCGGCTGACATGCGGCTTGCGGTGCCAGCTAGTGCTGCGCATTTCCCCCCTCTCCATCACCCTCCCTTCCACTTCCTTTTTCTTGAATATTATGCTACAGACTGTGGCTGAACCCATCTTTTCTCCGGCAGTGAGGGCTAAAATACAAATGCCAATTAATGCTCTGTGCTACTGCTAACAGAGGGTGGCATTAATGTCGCTACTTCAAGTAGCTGTGCCACTGGGGCAGGTTGGGCGGCTGTTTCGCCAGGGTGTGGCTGACCGCTAGCGGGCTACGTGAACGGGGCCGTTGGCTAGAGGGCTACGTGAACGGGGCCGTTGGCTAGAGGCGGCCATGGCCAGGTTCCATAGCTGTGAAAGGCTGTGTGACCTAACAGTGGTGCAGCTAATTTCTCATTGGGCGAGTTCTCCATAGCAGACGACTTGGCAGAGCCCCGTGTCTCCTGTATCCTTGGGTTATTTCTGACCATCTGCGCCCAGTCATTAACAGGCCTTTTCACAGTCAATTGTCTCGTGTGTCTCCTTCTCCAGCATTTTCATTGTACTGGCTTCATGCATGGCCAGGGAAAAAAAAAGGGAGGACACGAGAGCTATTTCCCAATGTAAATGGCTGCAGTTACATGAGAGCATTTTATTAGCCAGGCCAAAGGAGGGCTGGTAGAACCATAGGTTAATTCAAAGTAGCATCATGGAGGACGCATCAAGCTGCGGAGATCAAATTAAAGGGGCAAAGCGCTTAGCGGTAAGAAAAACAAGTGCAGTGGTGAGCTGCAGATTGTGTTTCTGTGCAAAGAGTGCGTGTTTGAGAGAGGTTTATGTGTCTGAGTGAGTGGAGATAGAGAGGAAGAGAGTGGGGGGTGGTTTGGGGGGGGGGGGGGTGGGTTGTGCCGGGGGG
>JAVQJS010141337.1:0-10012 GCA_036024795.1 Galaxias rostratus | reverse complement strand
GTTTGTGTGTGTGTGTGTGTTTGTGTGTGTGTGTGTGTGTGTGTGTGTGTGTGTGTGTGTGTGTGTGTGTGTGTGTGTGTGTGTGTGTGTGTGTGTGTGTGTGTGTGCGTGCAGTGGTATATGTGCATGTAATTGTTTTCATGAAAAATACAGTCAAATTAATGTGTCTGAGTTCATGCCTGTGTTTGCTGGTGTGCATATGTCCAAGGTATGTGGGAGACCTGCCCTTTCCAGTCAATGAGGACCTGACGGCTTCTGTGTACACAGAAACCTGGAACATTCAGACGTCCCTAGGCCCTGGAATTCCGTTTTCCCTGCCAGCCCTCTTCCATTCCCTGATCCATTGTCTGTACGGAGGAAAGTGCCATTCTAAACAGGCGGAAAAGTCACCCATTCATATTTTTCCCTCATTACCTATCCAACTCACCCTTCTTTGCTTTCTCATTAACCTCCATTTCCTTCTCTGTTCCTGTCCAGCTCACTCTGGCCTGTCTGCATGCAGAGCTCAATGCTAACCAGGTTTCATTAGGAACACATTATTATAGTCAACGTGTCTGTGTTACAAGGAGCATGTATGGCAAGTGTCTGGCATGGTTTGATTCCTATTCCTTTACCTATATATTAACTGAAAAACTAAAACTTTCCAGATTTATCAACCCCCCCCCCTCTCTCTCTCTCTCTCTCTCTCTCGCTCTCTCTCTATCTCTCTCTCTCTCTCTCTCTCTCGCTCTCTCGCTCTATATATTCTCAGATACTGTCACAACACCAATTGCATAAGATTAATGGTGGACCCAATGTGAAACACCTGAGCCAAACATTGTTCCTCTCATTGTCCCTGTCAAAAGATTGATTCACGAGTAAGATGTTTCTTTCCGAAGCTTCTCACTTCTCTGGTTGCTCTGGCTCCGTAGGATTCAGAGAGTTCAAGGCTCCACTCCAGAATATTGTTGTTCTGGGATCTGGAGTCTGGCACCCTCACAGCGGTTAAAGTGAGGTCCTGGGAAAGTAAGATTCATTTGAATTCAAGATACAAACCCCCAAAAATTATATGCATAAAAATATTCAGCGTCTTTTTGGCAAACTTTGTAGCTTTTCCATGACGACAAACTAGTTTGCGATACAATGGATCCTTCCTCTCTCCTTATAATATGTGGCAAATGAATAAAAAAATGTCTCATTTACTGTCATTCAAGGTCTGTTCACTTCTGACATTGCTCGTTAACACAAAAATCTAATCGGCCAATCACATGGATGCAACCTAATGCATTTAGGCATGTAGACATGGTCAAGACCACCTGGTGAGATTCAAACAGAGCATCAGAATGGGGAAGAAAGTTGATTTAAGTGACTTTGAATGTGGCATGGTTGTTGGTGCCAGAAGGGCTGGTTTGAGTGGTTCAGAAACTGCTGATCTATTGGGATTTTTGTGCCCAACAATCTCTTGGGTTTACTGAGGATGGTTGTAGAAAGAGAAAATATCCTGTGAGCGGCAGTTCTTTGGAACGAAAATGCCTTGTTGATGCCAGAGGTCGGAAGGGAATGTCCAGACTGACTCAAGATGATACAAAGGCAACAGTAACTCAAATAACCATTCGTCACAACCAGGTAAGAGGTCATCTCTGAACACACCACCTTGTCGAACCTTGAAGCAGATGTGCAACAGCAGCAGAGGACCACACCGGGTGCCACTCTTGTCAACTGAGAACAGAAAACTAAGGCTACTATTCGCACAGGCTCACTAAAGTCAGAAAACAGAAAACTGGAAAGACGTTGCCTGATCTGATAAATCTCGATATCTGCTGCAACTTTCGGATGGTAGGGTCAGAATTTGATGTAAACAACATGAAAGCATTGTTCCATCATGCCCTGTATCAATGGTTCAGGATGGTGGTGACTTGTGTGTGGGATATTTTCTTGGTATGCTTTTGGCCCCTTTGTATCAATTGAGCACTGTTTAAATGCCACAGCCTACCTCAGTACAGTTACTTACCATGTCCATGTCCCTTTATGACCACAGTGTACCCATCTTCTGATGTCTGCTTTCAACAGGATAACGCACCACGTCACAAAGCTCAAAGCATCTCAAACTGGTTTCTTGAACATGACAAAGAGTTCACTGAACTCAAATAGCCTGCACAGTCACAAGATCTCAATCCAATGGAGCATGTTTGGAAAGTGGTTGAACAAGAGATTCGGATCATGGATGTGCAGCCGAAAAAAACTGCAGCAACTAAGAAATGCTATCATGTCAATATAAACCAACATTTCTGAAGAATATTTTCAGCACCTTGTTGGTCTATGCCACACAATGTGAAGGAAGTTCTGAAGGCTTAAGGGGGTCCAACCTGGTACTAGTAAGGTGTACCAAATAAAGTGGCCAGTGAGTGTATGTTGCTGTAAGCAATCAACTTTGAGTTTGTGTATGTATGTGTGACAGAAAAAGAAAGATGAACATTTTTAAAAGCCTGTCAAGAAAATATTGATTTGCAAGCAGAATAATCCAGTCACCAGGTGTTGACGGAGAGTAGGGCCTGAACTACCTAACAAGGGCTGACAGACATGGACACAATAGGGTCCTGATGACAGACCCTCTCTGTCAGTCACCCTGGACAGTGTGTGAGTGTGTGAGTGGGGGGTCTGTGTGTGTCTCTGTGTGTTTGCGTATCCAAGAAATATATTTACAGTCCCTTTTGATATGCAGTGTGATAGAGCAGATAACCTTGGATCAAGTTTTTGTTTTCACAATTATGAGTACAATAACCTAACAGAAAAGACTTTACTGAGAAAGGTCAAACATAATTCTTAACATTACACACAAATTAAGAGAACTTACCTAGTTAAAAATAACCCAAAAGTCTACTTTATTTTCTAAAATTGTCCATTGACTTATTACCAATGGCATGACATGCCCAAAAACCTGAGTGAGCTGATTAACCTCCTGAACTCTCCTTGGGTTAATAGCCGGTATATTGGCCAAGCATTACAGGCTGACAGGGGAGGGAGATGTCAATGGTCAAAGAGCCATGCTTTTTTCTATGAGCTGGAATGTCAAACATATATACACAGAAGGTCACCCTGCCCCTGAGGAGTTCCCTGACTAATAAACAAAAGAGACCCTTGTCCGTTCATTATCCTTAGCCTACACCTGTCAAGGTGGATGGACGCGTTTTGAAGTGACAGGCACGGATGCGATCTTTATACATCGACTTGGGATTTCAATTGTTTGATGGCATTTGTAGGTGTCCCCTGCAGCTAACATTCTCTGTGACCTCAGTGACCTCCATGAACTTTAACAGCGTAGCTTAGATCATTAGGTGGGCGCATGAAACCTCCCAAACACTGAAGAGAGATTTCCCTTGCCTGATAAGAACACGTGGGGGAAATAAACAGAAAGTCATGGCGGGCAACACTTTTGCGTCAGGAGAGGAGAAGCAAAAAGGGTTTTGGCAAAGTAGAAGTTAAGAAGAAGTAAACCAATAAACCCAGATGGCAGACGCAAATCCCCTCCCAAATAAATGACTTTCATGTACCAAGTGGGAGAGTCCATAGGTACGGCAGCATCCCATGGCCCACCCACACTCTCATGTTGTGGCTCCACTTCACGGAACCAACTCTGCCCAGCACCACCCACCACCGTGCCTCTGTGCATCTTTCAAAACTTTACTCTTATGTAAACATGTAATCTCATGGTCTCTTGGGAGAGCCTTTGTTTAAAGTGAGACCACATAATGTCTAGGTTGTCAATGAGCTACCGGGCGAGGCAGACAACTGGACTACCTCCTACTCCCCTACTATTTCAGCCAACGTGAGTTCACTAACATTGTCTTTGTTGTCTCTGTTAATACTTCAAACAACTATAAAACTATTTGTTATATAGTTTACTTTGGAGAAAATAACTCCATTGTTAGTTAAGATTAAACAGGTGAAATCAGTGCTTTTGCGTGAGAAAATAACGATAGCCACAGACACACAATGCATAGACAGAGAAGATTTAATATATGATCCATGTATACATTTGTTCCAAGTACAAATCATTGGGTTTATGCTGAGCCAATACTCCAATTTTAATACTCAACATCTCACGTTGCATTGCATCCGAACATGAAAGCTCAAAACAGCTTTTTAAACATGACTTCTGATTGGACTGTTGCGCAACACATGGTACTTCACATGCCATACAAAACGCTCCACTAAATCAGATACAACGGTCAGAAGGAACAGCACGTTATTTAAGGGTTGGCCAAATTAAGGTGAAACTAAATAAAGTCACTAGAAGCTTGTGAAGCCCTTCTTATTAAGTTACGTGAAGTGAGGCTGAGATGCATTTCCACTACTATATTAGGTATGTTGTGGGAGTGTGCACTAATTTGTTTAAAAGCCAATAAATACCCCTTCAGAACAAACTGAAACTTCAAACCAAGCCAATTGGGCAGTTTGGGATGTGTAGTCTTTTTTCAGTTTCTTTTGCATTCCCTCATAACAAATGAATATGGTCCCCTCGGGGCCGGAGTTGCAGAGCGTAACCTGCATGCTTTAACTTGCCTGGCATTTGGACAGACCATTTGCCCAATAGCCAACAGAAAACAAATAAAGAAAGTAAACACACTACAAAATATATTAATGCTTATCACTGCTTTACTGAGTACTTTTACTGTCCATAGAAAGTACAATATTCATCCAATAAGACTACAACAAAAAGCAGGAAATCATTTGAAAAAGCCACAGCTGCACTTACATTTACTCTGTAAATGTTACAAGTTCTTTGAACCACCAAACCATTGAAAAGAAAACAAGTATTACCTTAAGTGAATTTCATTGTTTTATCGTTGTTTTGTTTAGCAAATGTAATAGTTTATACAAATAGAATTTATGAAGTGATATTTTTTATGGCACAGTAATGCATGCTAAAGTGAATTAAAAAAATTAGCCAAACATTGTCATGCTCTGACCTGACGATTGAAGTCATAGTCAGTCACTGCAATGTGAACATGCTGGAAGACCTCAACATTGATCGAGTTTCATTGGCTCACAGCACTGTAGGGAATATTTTCCTGGCACCTGGTTGTGTAGTTTGACAGTAACCGTAACTATAAGATGAGCAACAGAAGATAAAACATGTATTGAACTTAGATATTTAGTAAATGTGCCATTCCAAAAAATTTACTAAACTAAAATATTTTTTCTTTCAGTAGATGTACTAGTTCTATCCTAATTGACCAAAATTATACAATCAATTCAACTCTTCTTAGACTTATAAAATAGAGGAACCTAGAAACAAATGCTCTCTCTCTTGGTGCTATTAGGTGTCATCATCATAAGAAATACAGCCAATGATAGACGTTCGGGATCTCATACATTAGGCAATCTTCCATTGCAGTCGGATGAAAGTACTTTCTTTAGACTTTGGACTTAATTATAAAAAAAAAATGAATTTTAAAATGGGTTTTTTATTTACCTAGGGATTGCACTGCTCGCGTTCTCAATTTGACAACACGTTGACTTAATTTGTTTCTGAGTGCGTAAAAAGCTGGGGCAAAAATAAAAGCATGAGGTGAGAGAAAAATATGACTAATTACAATATTTTAGTGGAAGTTCTTTATGTACACATTAAATGAGATAAAAAAACTATGAAAAACAAGGCTTTGAAAAAAAATGGATGAAGGACGACAAACTGAAAATATGTCAATTAAAGTGTATTTACAGAGGCAAACTATTGACATTTGAGTCTTGTTATGAATTAAATAGTAAAATATGTATTTTTTCTGACACTGAATGTTCTATCACCAATGTAATATTTTTCTGTGCGCAGTTAGGTAGTAAATGAAGGATAAAGGGTTAAAGCGTTAATCAGGACATGTTCTTAGTCTGACTGGCAGACTAAGGAAGCGTCTCTCTCTTTCTCTCTTTTCCCACTCTTCCCCCGTCTCCAGAAAGATACATCATTTGTAACTCAGTACAACAGAATACAAAGAACTACAAACAGAAACGCCCCACTAGACTGCATCTCCTAAATAGCCACAATGAAAGATATACAAAGTGCTTTAATGATAAAACAAAAAGTCTAACAGACTAAGGAGAGATAAAGAGATGCATCTTTTTAGACTAACACCTTGATACTGCAAATCCTAAAGGCACCTTAGACAAAAATATCCCTGTGTTGCTTGGTTAATGCATTCAAGCGGTTTGGGGAGAAGGAGAGAAAACCAATTTTGAACGCCTGAGGATGTTGATTACAATGTAAATTGTAAACATGATACAACCACATCTATCCATGTATTCTTACACATGTTTTTAAAAAGAATTTGATGTTCCCATTTATTCATGTATAACTTTGTTATAGTGCATTAGCACAATGAATGCATTTGTCTGACTTTGTGCTCCTTTTGTCTAAATCAGTATTAAGTTCTACCACATAATATGGGGTATAAGCATTTTTATATATATAAAGGTGAAGGCCTAATCATTTAAAATTGGAAAGCAATAAAATGCTAAAATTACAATATTAGAAAAATAAGGAATATCCTGTTGAAAACATGCATAGGGAACCGTCTCTGTGTATGAGACACATTTTCTAATGCACTGAACCAAAGGAAAATTTCAAAACAATTCAAACAGAACAGCAAATACAAAAGGGAACAAATAGACACATGCTCAATGAAAAAGAAGCATGAATAAGAACATGGTCCGCTGTGCTTTGCACTGAAACACTTCACCCACATCACATTGGGGCATTCTTTATTTTTTTTTTTACATCCTCTTCCTCTTTTTAGGCCTTCCCCACTCATTATCCAATCATAAACCGTTCTGTACAAATCTCTTTGGTTGGTGTCATCCTCATCCTCGTCATCATCATCTTCATCAATATCATGATCATCATATCATACATCTTCCCTCATCTCGTCCTCCAGCTCTCTCATTTCCTTCTTTTCCTCCCTACCGAGGAACCTTAACACTCTGGCTCCCCCTGCTGGAGAGAGGCTGGAACAACAAAGGTATTCCCAGCCAGACTGGGGAGATGGTTCCACTGGATTGATCCAGAGGCTGAAATGGGACAGTCATGGGGGTCAGAAGTAAGGTCGGAGTGTGCAGGCCGAGGCCCAAGGTGGGCTGGGCTGGGATCAGACCTGGCTGGTGGGGTGGCAGCGGTAAGAGGTGCTGTTGGAAAGCTCCGCTCCGCCATCAGCACTCTGAGAGCAGCCTCCCTCGCACGGTGTCTCTGAGTGGTACAGAACAGACAGAGAGAGCGTGCGCAAGACAGGGAGGAAGAGTGAGAGGGACACAGAAAGATGAAATATATCAACAAATCATACATATTACAGACCTGCAAAATATGGCGAAAAAAACTATTGAGTGAAGTTGCCTCCCAAGCAAGAATAATTGTCCTATTTCACAGCGTGATCCATATGGCCAACCTGTGTTTTGAGTGTGGTCTTCAGGCAGCAGCAGATGGGCTTGGCATGGGCTGGGCAGGGTGGTTTGGCTGGAGCCCTCTTGACTGGTGCCTAGCTGCAGGCGTCTCATGTGGCGCACCACGGCTGTGGCGTTGAACGCTTGCTGTGGGGCGCAGGAGTTATGGCTCACTAAAGTCAATTTTAACTTAAATATGGCGTCAAACAACAATACATCCGTACATACAGCAGCTGAAGGATGAGACTAAGGAAAAGGTCTGAACTATGGTGATAGTGATTTAACATGACATAGACAAACTGAATACAATGATTGATTGTTTTCAAATTTTGGAAAAGACTACTGATGGCGGAGTTTGCATGTTCTCCCCGTGTTAGCGTGGGTTTCCTCCGGGTACTCCGGTTTCCTCCCACATTCCAAAAACAGGCAGGTAAATTGGTGACTCCAAATTGTCCATAGGTGTGAATGTGTGTGTGTGTGAATGATTGTATGTCTATGTGTTAGCCCTGCGATGGATTGGCGATCTGTCCAGGGTGTAGCCCGCCTCTCGCCCTAAGTCGGCTGGGATAGGCTCCAGTCCCCCTGCGACCCTGCATAGGATGAGCGGTTCTGACAATGGATGGATGGATGGATGTATTGGGAGTAATAATGTTTGTGTATTTGCGGATGCAGTAGATGGATGTGAACAACACACATTGTAGCCTAGTGTAGGCAGCCTTTTTTTCTTGCTTGCAGGACTAATTCATCGCTATATATAGATCTATATAACTATAATTTAATCACACTGTCACGCACCCAACTTCAAACAGGTGGCAGTACACACATTGCATGCTATTAATTAAGCCAGTGGTGCGGTTTGAGAAAGGCCCCACACGTCAAAAAGTGTTGGGAAACATTTGTTGTTAAACTACCATCTCGTTATTTCCTTTGTACTCGTCAAAAGGCAGCGGGACTTCTACAAGTCAGACAGGCTGGAACACCCCCCCTTAGAGGCGCCGTTGCTGCCAAAGTCGGATGCATTTGGTGGGAGTTTGAGCATTCCTTTAAATTTCTGCATTAACAAAGTCCTACAAATCGAGTTGAAGTTAGGGACATAATTTCAAGTCCTTCGTAGGCAAAGGCCTGTGGAAACGTGCAAGTTTGTTGAGTTGGCTTACAATAGCCAGCGCAGGATACCTTGATTCTCTGAACTCAGCAATCTGAACACTCTTTGCTAGGTAACTGCTATACATGCTACAAATTGGCGAATTCTTATTCTAAATACATTTGCATAGAAAACAAAAGACATGGCGCCAAAGAAAAGAGCCCGTAAGACTTACAGCACAAGGACGGACAAACTAGCTGAGGAAGGTAAGCAATAAAGCAAACTTCAAACCAGTTTTCATCATTTAAAGAGATCAATTATGTTTTCCCTGACACAGACAAAGAACACATTGCAAAAGACAGTGGTACAGAGGACCCCCAAGGGCAATTAGATGATTCAGGCAGAAGTAAAAGGAAGACCCCTGTGTTTAAAAAAGCTGAACAGCAGAACTCTATAGGCGAAGTAACATCTCCCCCTATATACTGCCACTGGTTGATGAAATCAGAACCTGACAGTCGGTTTGAAAATGGCATTGACGTAAAGGTACAAAATGCACTAGATCCACATTGCAAAAATAAGATTATTTGCTGTATGTTTTATTCATGGTCTTTCATGTCATATACACGTTGATCTGACCCATATATTAGTTTGGAATTGAGGATCTAAAGGCTCTCCCTAAACAAATTGGATGCTGGGATGGTGTGCGGAACTATCAGGTGAACCTTATCCAAAGTATCTTATATGTTATTGTGTACATACACCACTACTAGTTATGTCACAAAATAACCTTTGTATCGAAATGTGACATAATGACGGTCTCTCCGGTATTTATTAGCGTCACATTTGTTTGTTTGGTTAATTTTTTTTTTATTTTTTTTAAATGATCAATAAATGATAGTAAATCATTGTAACTCCCGCAGGCTCGCAATTTCATGAGAGACATGAAAGAAGGACATATGGCATTTTTTTACCACAGTAATTGTAAGGAGCCTGGGATAGCCGGAATCATTAAAGTAAGTGGATAGTGATAATGTATTGGTTCAGTTCAAAATATGAAAACAGTTGTTTGAAAACAGTAATTTAACTAATAGTTATTTTATGGTAGAAATGCTTTAATCAAGTCAAAAGCATGTTTATTTTTAACATGTTAAATTTACATACAATTAAGTGTTCTTGCATTTAAAATTATTTGCTTTCTGATTCTGTTTTGATGTGAGACCAGGCATGGACTAGTATCATATGCGTTCAGCTTCATCTGTTTAATTGTTTCCAGATTGTAAAGGAGGCTTATGTGGATCACACTCAGTTTGACCGGAAAGATGTCCATTATGACGCATCCAGTAAACCAGAGAACCCCAAATGGAGCATGGTAAAAGTACATTGATGTGGTAATCTAAATGTATTCAAAACTCCATCTAGAGCATTCTGGGGGGGGGGGGGGGGGGGGGGGGGGGGGGGGGGGGGGGGGGGGGGGGGGGGGGGGGGGGGGGGGGGGGGGGGGGGGGGGGGGGGGGGGGGGGG
>JAVQJS010141328.1:0-16700 GCA_036024795.1 Galaxias rostratus | reverse complement strand
TGATAATGGCTAGAGTGTGTGTGTGTGTGTGTGTGTGTGTGTGTGAGTGTGTGTGTGTGTGTGTGTGTGTGTGTGTGTGTGTGTGTGTGTGTGTGTGTGTGTGTGTGTTTGCATGCCAGACCGGTGCTGTTGACAGTAAGGGAGGGACAAAAGCAGGTGCAGGTGCAGGTGCCACCTGCACTGGTGCAGAAGATATTGCTCGACATTCCCCCTAACAAACTGGGAAAGACGGTTGGTAAGGCAATTAATCGTCTTAAATTCTCTCCTCTTCCGCTCTCACTTTTACTCACTTCCTAATCTTACGATTTGTATTATTTTACTTCTTTGCAATTTTCTACTTTCGTCTAACATCTATGAGTGCCCTATTCTGCCTTTCTCACATTTTACGTTGCTTCATCTGTTTCCCCAGCACCAGGCTCTGTGGTGAGACATACCCAGATTGTGGCTGATAGGATTCAGGCCTTGCTTTCTCGCCCCAGGCACACGTTTCTTCTGACTGTTCGCAGTCAGTTTGTGTGCGATGAGAACAGCTTCCCCACTGTTCAGGACTTTCTGCTGCTGGATTTTCAGTTCCAAGGAGAATAAATCTGTGGGGAAAACCCTTTTCTGTTTCTAGTTTTAAAGGAAAACTGTTGTAATGTGTATTGCATTTTATGTTTCAATGTATTTTTTTGTTAGTGTGAAAATAAACGTAAAAAAATACATAACATTTGAGATAAATCTTGCTATGTGAAGTTGTTTGCTGTCAAGATGGAGCAAGTGAGGGAAATTCCAACCGAAGTATAAATTAATACTTCACTCAGCAATATGTTTATATGCTGTCTGTAGTGGCACACACTAGGTTACCCACAGTCTTTGTCTTGGGTGCATGCATTTCTTTTATTTATTTTTTCATAATCTTAGAATAAGACACAATAGGGCGATAGGAAAGGTAGAAGACTGCCGTGAGTTTATGGGCGTTCCCTCACCATGATCAGCCAATCAACAGTTCGTGTTTGACACCAGTTTTCGGAATTCCCCCCACACTTCGGGGCTTTCCAATAGACTTGACAGTCCGAAGAAACAAGCTTCAATTGCCGATAACATATAGTCACCGACAGCAAATCAATGGATAAATACATGGAACATCGAATCCTGTAATTTGAGTTGACACAACGTACTTGTATCATTACAACTTTCTTGTATCACCGAATTGCTGAGACTATCGTGTGTCCGTTTCTGGAACGTTATGATACAGCAATAATTTTAGGTAAGCTACTTTGTCTTTATTATGTGCTTGTCTTTTGCTAAATGTCCGATTTCTGTCAGTTGTTCAATAGAATTCATTAGGGTACTGTAAACAGACAAAGTAATTTACTTTAGCCGTCAGTTTAGCAGTCTTTTAGATTTGATCTCAGCTCAGTTTTTGGACAGTAATCAATTTCCAAATGTTATAAATTGGAATGAGAAATTATCGTTTTAAGGCTGTACTAAATACATCCAAATCTTTTATCTCATAAACATTTTTTTATTTATCTAAATCGGTAACCTGCACCCAACTGAAACACTCTTCATACTCAACAGTTTATAATGCAAGATAGAACCTGGAAATATGTGAAAGATGTTCACATACAGGTATTATTATTCCGTTGACAATTGTTCGTTGTCTAAAGTGTAGTTAGGCTTTTAATTAACTAATATTAGTTAGGTCATATTGGGGATGGAATGTTATTAATAGGGTTGAGATTGACCTTTATCGTTAAAACATGTCTCATGCAAGGAAGGGCATGGAAAATCCCATTAGTTTCCCGTTTTCTTTTTCTTTTGGTGATTTTAACAGTCAGATTGGATGAGCTGTACAATAAATAGGAAATACCCGCTACACTCATAACAGATTACCTCTATTGCAGAGAGCTGACCCGGAACCTGAAAACTCTTCATCTTCATCATATTTAACAGTTATTGATGAAACACTGAAGACGGCCACCATGTCTGGAGCATTGAGGTACAGGTTGAATTTAAGTGTTCCGTTTATTTATACGATTTACTAAGCAAAGGAAACCATGTGTGCTAAAAAAGCGATTTTCAGAACGACACAACATCTGAAATTAGAACAACTCATTGGCACCACCTTACTGAACCAACGGATGTTGGCTTGCTTATCTCTTATAATAAAAAAAATCAATGTACAAGTGCCAGCAGGATTTGTTTCTGATTCAAGATCATTCCTGGTTGGGTAACTTGTTCTTTGTGTTAAGTGACTTCCTTAAGGTTCATAGATCCAAGTACAAAGGCAAATGTAATGAATTGCCTTATCCCGTGGTGCAGCCTAACTGCCTACCATTTTGTACTTGTGTGAAAGTATATCATGAAGCAAACCAAGTACCCAAATTATTCCATAATGATGTTTTTGTCAGGCAACTGAGAAACACATGAAAAGGGGGGAAAACGCTAGCGAAGTGTATCATCGGAAGGCCTATTTCATCAACACTGTAAACAGCCAAAGACTGCCCATGCATTGGCTTGTTGCTTTGGTTGCGTCCAAAGACATTCATCACCAAAAAGAAGAAACACTTTGATTAAGTTTTATTGTCTGAATCATTGGCTTATAAATATGCATAATCTGGCTATTTGATGTATCCAAAGTGTTTCCTCTATTCAATAGTAGTATACAGCAGTTAGACAACAGAAATAGTCCAAGAAAGGAAGTTTAATGCGATTTAGTTTAAGCATTACTTTAGTTCCTAAATAAAAAAAACATTTAATATCTTTAATTTATTTGTAAATATGCATTTGGTGTATACAGTCTCACTATTGCATACTTTTTTTTTACACCAGCTACAGATTTAGTAGCTCAAGCCTTACTTCAGTTCTAGTGTGAACCATCGGCCTCCCGGAGCTTTGAAATAGTGTTTCTAAAGCTATACAGCAAGAACCTTAGACTTTGTTTGCATTCAAAAATTGCATTCAAATTAATTCAAAAATATAATGTGTAATCTGTGTATTGCAGTGCATTGGGGAAAACAAATTGTTTATTAGATGTGACCCAATAATCATGGCACGATTAGATAATGTGACAGGTCACCACATTTCGTAAGCCTGAAATGTTCATCTTATTTGTCATCATAACTGCTTGGGAAAAGACATGAAAATTTGCACGTATTGAAACTGCACTTTTCCTGTTGTGTTCTTTGATACTAGAAGCCAAATGTTCCAGTATTCTTTGGAACTATATCACTTTTTATTTATGTTCAAAGTGGAGTCCATCATGAGCACTTTTCATTTTGTATGTACTGAACCCTGAATCTCTTTTTCAAGGAAATGTATGATAGTTTTTTATCAGCAATCCCGACCACCCCCAATTGATAATGTATTCCAGGGAGGTTCAAAGATTTGTAGCAAAATTTCCCCCTTGGGGTTTCTCATGAGAAAATGAAAAGGTGCATTGTCTTACTCGAGCTATGTGGGTTTTTTTTTAACTGTAGAAGAGGTGCACAGGTACATTTTCTATATAAGGGACTGCACAAGGCTGGTCATGGGGATATTCCCAATAGTTTTTCTTTATTATTAGGCAAGAAGCTTTTGCTGAAACTTTCAATCGAGGAGCTATTGTTTTGGATGAATGTCACGTTTTAAAGTCTAGCAGGATGTTTTGGGACATCAGTCTGGAAGTCTGATTTGCAGTGGACCATTCTGAATAAACATAAAAGTGATAGAAGGAATAAAGGACAAAGAGGGAAGAGCTCGAGGTTATCTCGTGGTGTACTGCAAGGTGCTGACATCAGAGGCAGCATTGAGCTGGTATTCTGGGGGCTTTCCTCCTTTTTTTCTTCTGCCTCACTTCCTGGAAGTGATTCAGGTCTGCAAAAAAGGGAGGGGTTGAAAAATGCCAGTGCTTGTGAGAGAACAAAGTATAGCTTCCTTGTTCATGTTGTGTTCAAAGTGAAACTGCGGAATTGCTTTGCTGTAATGTAAATAGAATTAGTTTATTGAGAGGTTTTTATATTTTCTTATCAGCTGGTTTCACTTTGTGCTTTGCTGTGGAAAGTTTAAAAGAATATGGTATTCAGGGTGAGTGACTCAAGAGATTGGCTATGTTGTGTGTCATTTGAGCTTGTGAAACTAGATTTTAGGTTGATTTGACAGTTTTGTTTTTAGAGAGAAACATGCACTCTGCTGCCTTGTAATCATTTGTGTCAATTTTGTTTTAGGATGAGTGAAACACAGTACAACATGAACATGTTTGAAAATGAGGTAAGTTATCATCTGTGCATCACTATGCCATTATCCTATATGGTCTTACATCATGTAAACAACAATACATGTGCTTTTCCCACCGTAATGCTAAGATCCTCTTCTATCTGTGTAGCTGCTGATGAATCTGTCCTATGACTACATTCCTCCTGTGGATATCAAGAGTGAACCGTATGTTCCTGAGACAGGTGAGACAGCAGAGGAAGGCTCTGGTCAGCTGGCTTTACAGGCTACTACTTTTCTTGCGGTTGTTGCTCTGTCTTTTAATACGTTTTGTTGTGACCTTTTGAAATACTGTTTGGAAATCTCAAAGTAATATTTCCCCTAATTACAGATTTGTCTAAAATGTTTTGCATAATGTTTACACATATTAACATGGTAGCAGAGATTTATTTTTGTTTGTTTGTTTATTCATTTATGTTTTCAGATGTTTTAGTTTTAGCAGTATATATATCAGCGGCGTTATAGAACATACAAGTATTATGTTACATTTATTTTATCCCAGTCCTTGATATAACTTTCCTACTGTACATCTTCATCCTTCTTGGGTACCTGCAGTATTAACCTTTTGTCTCTGTCGCAGTTCATGGCCCCTACATACAGATTATTGAGGAACCTAAACAGGTAAGTCAGACCAACCTTAGAATCACATTAGCCAGTAACTTACAACATAGTTTCATTACTTATTTGTTTTGATGCTTGGCCTATGCTCAAGTCATTGCACAAGAACAACAGTTCTTCTTTTCTCTCATACTGAAACTATTGTTTTTATATACAGTATATATAATTTAAATCAGCAACACGTATGTCTGAATGTATGCCAGTTGCTGATCTACATTGATCAGTTCACCTTTGAACTGAGTACTTCAGGAATGGCCTGTTCAGGTACCAGGCCATATGGCCTGTCTTTACGTTTTGACCCCTGTCAGCACAGAGGAGTTTCCTGAAAGACCTGACTGCTGGAAAGTCCAGGATGTAGAAAGTGACTTTCAGTAAATACTCGGCATTATTAAGTGGGGATTATCCACTTAACCGTGTGTGTGTGTGTGTGTGTGTGTATGTATACAGAGAGGATTCAGATTCCGCTATGAGTGTGAGGGTCCGTCCCACGGAGGTCTTCCAGGGGCCTCGAGTGAAAAAAACAAAAGGACATACCCAACAGTAAAGGTACGAAAATGTATTTTGTATTACGTTGTATAGTGTCACTTGTTCTAAGTGTATGCTAAGGTATTAAGAACTAGGTAGCTAGGTTGCTGGGTTTTTCAAAGCATTTTTTAGCAACAGTAAAATTTCCTTCTTTTAGACTCTCCACCATCAGACAACAAAATTAACTTGGGCCTGGCATGACATTCTAAGAGTACAAAGACTCTGCAGAATACACATCACGTTTGAAGTTTAAACAACTCTCTCTATCTCCTTCCCTTCGTCCCCAGGTGAACAACTATGTGGGCCATGCCAAGGTGGAGGTACAGCTGGTGACCCACACTGACCCTCCTCGCGTGCACGCTCACAGTCTGGTGGGTCGACACTGCACGGAAAATGGCGTGTGTATCATGGACTTGGGACCTAACGACCTCACCGCATCGTAAGCATCCGATCGCCGTCATTACAGCCTTATGACAGTCAGACTCTGTAGACCTTTACTTTGCACTTTGGATTTTTTTAGATATGCTCTCACCTGTTTGGCTTTTGTCCTGTCAAACTACAGATTCAGTAACCTGGGCATCCTTCACGTCACAAAACGAGGGGTTGTGGAAGTCCTGACCAAGAGGCTGAAGGATGAGAAGAGGCGTCTGAAAGGACAGCACCATCACTTTACAGGTACTGATCTGTGTCCAAGTCTTTTTTTGACCTTGCTAAATAAAAGCTATTTAGTGATTTCTCACTTTTATTTCCCATTATTAAAAAAAATTACAGTAACTTTTGTGACAAATGTGTGATTTTTTTTGATGTTGTTAATCACTTTAATAATACAGCTGTTTTTTTATGCTACAGTAAAAACAAATGTAACTGTTGTCATCAATCATAGTTAGGGCAGACTCAGGCACCTGCGCAAATGATATATCCCATCTTCTTCTCCTGGTACCCCAGATGCCGATGAACAAGCATTACTGAGAGAAGCCAAGGAACTAGGAAAGGTGACCGATCTGAACATTGTGAGGTTAAAGTTCACAGCGTACCTGCAGGACAGCAATGGAGGCTTCTCAAGGGCCCTAAAGCCTGTTGTGTCGAACCCAATTTACGACAGCAGTGAGTCCATGCCTGGGTCTTATTATAATACAGATAACTGTAATTCTGTGTGTCACTCATTTCTAAGCAATAGGATGCATTCACTTGAGCTACCAAATGCTGCCTTATTATATTCCTTTTAACTTTTACTTAATCTTAGTTCGTTATAGTTGACCATATGTCAAATGAAAGTAAAAAAAAGAAAAAAAAGGTTCACCAGTAACAATTTTTAAATCCTTCTGGAACAACAGATGATCACAGTAATGCATTTGACAATCCTCCTTTTTGCATCTTTGAGCACGTAAAGTTTTGACAGTGTAATTTGTGTTTGATCTACTGCAGAATCCCCAAACGCGTCAAACCTGAAGATCTCTCGCATGGACAAGACTTGTGGCTCTGTCCTTGGAGGAGATGAGATATTCCTGCTGTGTGACAAAGTTCAGAAAGGTGAATAAACACCCCTTAACAAGTAGACCAAGATATTTAAAATACTTGAAATGCCAATTTAACGTTATCAAGGGAAGGAAAGGATAGGAGCTTGTTTTCTTGATTTTATTAAAGACAATTAATTATCCATAATTTTATGTCATATGCTGATTTTTGGAAAGAAAAAGTTTCCAGTTTGATGGATCTCCAGCCATGTTTTAATCACAACATTTACGTCCTTATTTCAGATGACATTGAGATTCGCTTTTATGAGGGAGATGATGATGGAGGCTGGGAGGCTTATGGGGACTTCTCCCCAACGGACGTCCACAAACAGGTGTGTGTGCGTGCGTGAGGGTGTGCATGCAAGCAGAAAGAAGCTTTGTTTTCATCGTGCACTCCCTGACTCATGTTACCTGTATTTGCATCATGCAGCTGCTCTGCTAAATGTGAAGGGAGAGCAAAGCCACAGCAACATAATCTATAATCCCATTCACGACCTGCTTTGATTTGCCCCCTCGTGCAGTACGCCATAGTGTTTAAGACGCCTGCGTACCACAGCACCGAGATTGAGCGTCCCGTCAACGTCTTCCTGCAGCTGAAAAGAAAGAAGGCGGGTGACTACAGTGACCCTAAGCAGTTCACCTACGTGCCCCAGGTTCAAGGTGAGCTCAGGCGTTAAAAGATGCTACTAGTAGCAGAGTAAACAACAGTGAAGTCGGAAATGTTATTTACTCTTAAGTGAAATCTAGTGGCTGAAAACTATCTATTTCCTTCAAATTGTTAAGCATGATGTTTTTGTCAGATGTGTCTCTTTGAAACATTTCAAAGCGTAATTTATTTGCTAATAGGTAGTGCCATTAATTTGCAGTTTATCTCTATAGTTTGCCCAGTCTGAGTGATACCACGGCAGCCAATTTATGCCAGATTTGCCTAACATATTTGACGTCTTACTCACACACATAGGACACACAGTCCGACTCCAGATTAACTGTCTGTGACTGGTCAGGGCACTGGTAGGAGAATGTGGCTTGTTTTTTGATGGTGGGAAGAGACCGGAGTGCTAGGAGGAAACCCACACAAACATGGGGGAACATTCAAACTCCACACAGAAAAGCCCTTGGCTGAGATGAGATTTGAACCCAGGACCTTCTTGCTGTGAGGCAACAGTGCTAACCACTGAGCCACCTTATTGTCAGAAAGCCATTCTGAATCCACTTAAAGATGATGAGTAGGAATTTCAGTATGAATAAAATGTATTTAATTTCCATAAAAGCCCAATGACGTATTAGGAGGTTTTAGAGCGCTGAGATTCTGGTTTTGGGGCTTTCCCCTAAAAAGAAATGCTGCCTGGGGCCATGAGAATAAGCGTGCCACCTACTCACAAAGTGTTCTCAAAAAAACAAATTAAAGGTTGTATGTATGGCATGAGTTTGTAACTGCCTCTTCTTATAATAATAATAATAATAATAATATATTTTATTTGTATGACCCACAGACACCTTTCTTCAGTTTAATCCCTCCCTGGCATTTTATTATTTTATTCTTCTTTTCTTATTATTCTTTATCTTTTCCATCTTCCTTTTCTCCCACTCCTATCCTTGTTTACTTCTTCAATAAGGAGTATGTGTTTTCTTGCTTTCACTCATTCTCTCGCTCTCTATAGAGGGAGGTTTATATTATAGAAATATAGAATGTAGAATTGCGAACTTACTCCATGGCTTTCTCTCTCGTGCTCTCTCTCTCTCAGATAAAGAGGAGGTGCAGCGTAAGAAGCAGAAGCCGCTGCCTCACTATGATCAGTGGAGAGGAGGTCCAGGGGCTGGTGCAGGGAGAGGCGGCACTGGGGGCTTTGGCGGAGCAGGAGGGGGAGCAGGAGGAGCAGGTGAGAATTAGACATATCTTCCTTATGCTTGTATAAAACTTCATGTCATGTAGGACCATAACCATAATTATTAGGACAATGCTTGTGTAATCGCCATTTTCATTGTACCATTGTTTGCAATCAAATAGTAAAGTTTACCTAAGTTTTTTATTTCAAAAATGAATACCTACTATCTACCATGAACTGTATATGGCGTACGGTAAAGCATTTTAAAAAGCAGACACAATCTATATTCGTCTCCAGGTTTCCAGTTCAACCAGCAGATAAACGGAGGGCCAGGGTTCTTCGGTGGGGGCTATGGAGGTTTTGGAGGAGGGGGCATCCAGATGTCTGGCCCCGGCCAACCCAAAGAGGGGGACCAGAAGCAGACAGGACAGGCTACGGGCCCCACAGCGTCCCATGTACAGAGACGGATCCTTCAGATAGGTGAGACCTTGTAGGATAACTTTTTTTTCTTTTGTGTTTGGTAATTCTGGCGGCTGGTAAGGATCCACTGTAATTTTTACTTTGTAATGGAATTGTTCTTGTTTGCTTGTTTGTTTTCATCTAGTTTGAAAGGGAGTTTTCAGGGTTGTATAGGACTGAAAAATGCACCACAGTGCTCACAGAGGACTCTTCCAGCTACTGACCGAAAACAACCATGAGTTTTTTTTGTGTCTTACGTCTTTTTCGTCCTTTCCCCTCTCTCTCTCCCTCCTTGTAGCTGCCAGCCTCCAAACCAAAGCCACCCAGACTGCCAGACAGACTGCAGGGGCTCTCCTTCAGTACTGCAGCACGGGGGATGTCCGGGTTCTGCTTGCCATGCAGAGACACCTGTGTGGGGTCCAGGACCACAACGGAGACACGTAAGACCTTGACTTTCTCTGTGTTTTTCTTTCATTTTCATTTTGCTCTCTCTCCCCGTGTCTCTTTCATTCTGATTTTCTTACTCTCCCTGTGTGTCTCTCTCTCTCGTTCTAACTCTCTCACACTCTTTCTGTGATTCTCTCTTTGACTATCTCCGACTCTTTCTCTTTGTCTTTCTCTTTGACTGACCCACTCGCTTCTTCTTTTGCCCTACCTTTCTCTTTCTCTCTAAAACAAATGTTGTCTCAAATGGTTGGCGTGTTTAATTTCAGAATACAATAGATAGCTCAGCAACTATGTACATTTGTTTGGTAGTATTTAGAAGACAAAACATAGTTAACAATTAATATCTCATCTAGAGTGATTTTACCATTGTTAAATTGTGTGTATTGCACATTTTCAAAGTAATACATAATTAGGGATTAGCGTTGGTGTAACATTAATTCTTCATCTTTCTCTGACAGCCCTTTGCACCTGGCCATCATTCACCAGCAGACAGCTGTCACTCAACAGCTGGTCCATACTCTGCTCTGCAGCCAGCAACACATAGTGCTGAACACAGCCAACCACCTCAGACAGGTAACTAGTCATACCCTGACATAGCCAACCACCTCAGACAGGTAACTAGTCGTACCCTAACATAGCCAACCACCTCAGACAGGTAACTAGTCATACCCTGACATAGCCAACCACCTCAGACAGGTAATTAGTCAGACTGTAGCATAACTAACCACCTCCAACAAATAGCTAGTCAAACTGTTGCACAGCAAACCTACTCCGACAGATGTAGATGGTCACTGCTTGTAGTTCTAACCATACTGATGGTACAAACTTTCCGGAAAAGAGAGAAACATGACAAATGGAACACGATACCTACTTCACCTACCATAAACTCCTCTGTGTCTTTTATTTTTCGCCAGACACCCTGACACTTACCTTTTGACTTTTGTACCCCATCCAGACCCCCCTCCATCTGGCAGTGATCACCCGGCAGTGGAAGCTGGTTGAAGTGTTGCTGCGGGCGGGGGCAGACCCTAGCCTGGTGGACCGGGACGGACGCAGCCCCCTCCACCTGGCTGCCCTGGGCGGGGACGACGCAACACTCCGCACGGTGCTGACTCACCTGGGCGAGCGCTACGCACACCTGGTCAACCTGGCCGACTACCATGGTGAGGGAGGGGGTGTCATGGCATCAGACAGCATGGCCTTTCGGTGGATGTTGTACTGTGACTAGACTGGGTGGACTGGAATTTTTGATAATTGCTTACAGCTAGGTTGTGTTTGGGTGTGACATGTATTAGTCGTATCAGTTCTGTTGGGGAAAGATATAATCAGAATCATAGTTATGTAGAATTGGGAACTCACACTCTCTCTTTCTCTCTCAGGATCTTTCCCTCTACACCTGGCCGTGAGGAAAGGCGGCGAGCGTTGTTTGCGTCTGCTGGTGGAAGGCGGAGCCAAAATCAACGCTGCCGAGCACAAGAGTGGAAGCTCCGCCCTTCACCTTGCTGTCCGGGACAACCTCTTTAAAGTGGCCTGCTTCCTCATCACAGAGGTATGAGGAATCACACCCACCCCCCACATTCACCAAACACCCTTACTCACTGTTGACCAACCTGAACACTTACCATCACATTTAGATTTATGTGCACCAACACAGATACACATACAAATGCATTCATTATCATATAGATTCATAATCTTTTTGTTCTCTCTATCCAGCTGAAGGCAGATGTAGACATGGGTACGTTTGGAGGAAACACTCCACTCCACCTCGCTGCTAGCATGGGCTCTCCCACCCTCTGCTCCATGCTCATTGCTGCAGGTAACACACACACACACACGCTTATTAGTTTGACTGGTCATTATGCTGCAATTGAAATGTAAAAGAAATTGATGGATGTCACAGCAAAAGTCACATGTCTTGATTGTCTGTATTTCTAGTCTTTAAGGTTTGATGTTTTATGTAGATGGCTGTCGACTGCGTCTTTACTCTCAAACAAGTGAAATTAAAGAATTATTGCAGAAAAAGTGGAAGTAAAATTTTCCATGCAAAAGGCGGCATTTGTGTCTTAAAAGAATCCTGTCCATCTTTAGGCGCTGACAAGAGTTTGGAGAACGACGAGCCTCTCTTCTTCAGCTCGTCCTCGGATGAAGAGCAGGAAGAGGACGGCCCCGTCAGCGAGGGGGGCAGGGAACAAGCGAACGCTCCGCAGCCAATCGGCGCACGCAAGCGACCTGCCTCGGGACACACACCCCTGGACCTGGCCCAATGCCAAAAAGTAGTGCCAAAACAATGTACCTCATTCATAGCTGTGTGTCGTATACGTTTCGCAATACGGGATGGGTGGAGTGCAAGTGCTGATGTGTCAACGTTTGCGTCACAGGTGAAGAAACTTCTAGACTACAGACAGAGTCCGAGGAGCAGCAAGAAACCCAAACCCTTGAGTAACAAAGGTGGGGGAAAAAACATCCTTATTATTTAAAGCCTCTTCACTTCATGAGACCATTAGACCGTGTCCCATGTGGTCCTGGGTGGATGGTTTCGCCAATGTTACATCCCCCTTGGTGTCGAGCTAAAACAACGATTCACATACATACGTATTATTATAATACCACCATTACATCTGTGAAGTAGCAGTCTAGTAACCTAAGCCATTGTGCCACCTTCCAGTAGCCTCTGAAAACCAGGCCCTTGACACCGAGACAATGACCAAGCTGGTGGACCTCCTGACGGTGGGGGACGTACCCTGGAAGCAGCTGGCGGAGAAGCTGGGCATGTTGACTCTGGCACAGCTCTACCAAGAAAGCCCGTCGCCATGCCAACACCTGCTGGAGAACTACAAGGTAAGGTTGATTGAGTGGCGGTGGAGTTTATTGGGTGGGTGTAGTTGTGATGGAGCATTAATTATTTTAGATATTCCTGTGGATCCAATGGTATGGGCACAAACACTCCATTGTAATGCAGGGGAAAGGTCAGGACTTTTGAAGGTCAGGTCTTCTTTAGCCTCAGAGATCAAATAAGATCTCAGTCGTAATAGAAGGGGTAAAAATGTGTTCCAAATATAATACACTTGCCACGTGTAAGCCAACGTGTGTAATCTATCCCTGTGTGCTGTAGTTGGGTGGCGGTCCAGTTGAACGTCTGGTGGATGCGCTGCAGTCTCTGGGTCTGACCGAGGGAGTCCGGCTACTGAGACGGGCCGAGCTCCGAGAAGACAAACAGAGAGCAGGTGTGTTACCAAGCACTGCACACACACACACACATGGACACGCACACACAGCATGATACACAACAGGCTCCTTGTCATCTCAGCCTACACTAATGTTAGCCAATCATAAACACAGACACTGGCATCATGGTTATCATTAGTACTATTATTTTTTGTCATATGTATTTGTAACTGTTGTCATTACCTGTACAGCTGTTAAAAACAATTAGCGCTTACAAAGAAAGATATGTTCTATTCTGGCTTTATATATCCTCTATACTATGACCTATTACTTCATCACTAATTAAACCAACATTAGTAAAAACACACACGCACACATCATGATGTCACACAAGTCAAACATCATATCTCTCACTAAACACAAATTTCTCCAAAGTCTGCACTTTTGGGATTTTGGGTAGTTAACCACATTCTTTCTGATCAGATACCACCGTGGACAGTGGCTTTTCAAGTCAACCAATGGAGGAGGAGATGGCAGACGCAGCCTTGGCCAACCAGTAGGCACCAGGAAGTAGTATTGAAAAACCATGAACTGGTTGGTTTTTCTATGGTACCTCGACAAACAGTTGATAGGGCATGAGGCAATAATTGGGTTTTACATAGGAATCTTAAAAATCATACCCTGGTAGAGATAAAGTTATTGACTCAATGACCTTGACGCCAATTCCGTTTTTGTTATTTTGAAAGGTATTTTAATGCAAAGGGACTGAAATACCAACATTATGAGTGCGTGTTTGGGTTACAAATGTGGATTCCCGATGCAAGTTACCCTTTACTTGTACTATTAAATTTTACTCAAATATTTATAGGCTGACAATATTTTACTAATACTGTGTATTCGTTTGGTTCCTTTGCTCACCAAATATACTTGTAAAGCCTTGCAATGGAATCAAATGTGAATTTTTTGTCAGTGTTTTAAAGTTGTTTTACTATCTTCGATGGATTAAAGAGACATGATTCGTCAAAACACCTTTCTAAACGTGTTTATTTATTTTTCCTTTATGCCTCCAAAATATACAAACCATTTTTCTAAGCGCAAAATCAGAACATGAAATTAGCAATATAAACAGCTATAAGAGTACAAATCAGTATAATAGTCAAAAATAAATATGTTTTATAACATTAACATGTTGCAGTACTATGAAGATGGAACTGGACACAGAATAATCCGCTTGTAGTGTAGAAACTGAAACATTGATTTTATACATATATATATATATATATATATATATATATTGTGTATAAACATTAAATTTTGACCGTGACAAAATAGTATTTGAACTAATACCTGATGAGCAGAAAAATAAATACTTCCAGACACTTTTCCTACATCCCAAAGTGCAACAGGGATATACCCCATGTGTTCTAGTACATACTAAGCCCTAATCCACAGTGCCAAAGAGTAATGCATTTTGAACATTTAAGCCTAACGTAATATGGCTTCTCACTATTACTCCTTTAAATACATTATTATACGACGACTCCCCAGAGTGAACGTGGCCTTCTGCGTGGTGCATGTCTCACCCCACCATGGTCCCATAGTTTACCTCCGACTTCCTGTTTTGACGGTGCACTGTACACAAGCGTGGGTGACTTTTTACCCTCGTAATCTTTCTCAAACGCTGGCCTCTGCACAAGTCTAGTTATGCTAGTCGTCAGAATGACATATTGTTGACATTCCCTTGATTCTGTATATATACACATAAATAAAAGGGTACATTTTGTTTGTTTTATCTATCTACATGAATTTGAGTATTGCCTTACTCAATACTTTGTGGGAGTCTGACACTCTCTGGTGGACACTTTTAGAAATAACTGGCAAAGAAACGACTTTCAAGAGAAATGACCATGCCAGCCAACACAACGTCTTACAAAGAATGCCACAACTAATTCACAAGCCCACTTTTCAAACAAATCCCTTTGAGCATTTTCTTGGCCAATTTCTTAATATTGTCAAACGTATTGTATGTCTGTCACTTTAAATACAATAAATGACAGCCACTTCCAAAGTGCATGATTAAAGAAAATGACTGTCACTTGTACAGTACATTATCCAATGCTTTGTATAAAATTATATTCCTCCCAACAACCCAATGTCTAAGTGCTAGCTACTCCATCTTCTAACTATCTAGTTCCATAGTAGACGACCATGAAACATCGACACAAACAATATGCTTTCAAAAAAAGGAAGGATATTTTGTCACAGCCAAGGTCGTACAGAGAAGAGCAAGGCAAAACCATAACAAACCAAAAGGGAATGCAGAATTCAATCCAGTGAAGGAGTTTTTGTTCCTCTTGACATAAGCGTTGACTCCGTCTCCCTCCAGATGCACTGTGGGTGGATGGCTTAGGTCCTGACACAGGGCCGAAGTCAGCTCGGTTGCCACGGAAACAGTCCCTCGAGCTGCTGCTGCTTCTGCTCCAGCCCTGTCCGTCATTGCTGGTCGGCACGGCAACTCAATCTTGGCTGTGGGATCCAAGCACTCGCAGTATGGAGATAGATGAATGAAAACGTTCATCTCTGATAGACTTTATAGACTCTCAGACCATATCTGTATAAACCACACCCACATACAAGCCGAGTGTAATTAATGTATAATATCAACCATACATATTGCACAGAATGTATTTGTTTATAACGAGCTGGATGTTTTTGTTTGTGTTTTTTCCCAGTTTATGGCTTTCTGTATTTATGGGTTTTGGATTTGAGAGAAGCATGCATTCCCATAGTTGCTCTTTGCCATTCTCTTTCCTTTTCATCTCAGGATCAAAATGCCATCTCTGCTGCAAGTCTGCATTGTGAAATACTTACTGTACCAGCCTCCCCCCCTGCCCCCACACCTCCGTCCACCTCATTATCTATCTCACTGTTTCACGGCCTGTTTGTGGCTTTGTCTCTGGGGCTCCGAGCGCTTGCTGCTTCTCTTGCTCCCCACTCTGGCGCTGGTGTTGGTGTTGCTGTTGGTGCTGCTGGTAGTGTTGGCTGTGGTGCTGGTGGTCCCTCGGTTGGAAGCCCCCTCCTTGGAGTTATTTGCCCGGCTGCTGGTGATGTTCTCCTGGAGCAGCGTGGGGCTTGAGTGGGCCTTCTGGAGGCCCCCGTCATCAAAGAGACGTGCCTCGAACGCCGCCAGGTCCTCATCACCGTTGCGGATCTTAGCGCGCAGTAGCATGGCGTAGGTGCCGTACCTTGTTTTCTGGAGCATGGAGTGAGAGAGAAAACACCTTAGTCCCCCAATGTTTTGGATTTGTGCTTTGCGTATCGATTAAACACGTGCATTGTAGACCAGGGTAAAAAGACAGACGGTTAGAATGCAACAAACAAATCTCTGCACTCAAAACATACATTCATTACATCAGTACACAGTGTTCATTTCTGGGACTGCTATAAATCATGCCCAAAATAGGGGTTGGAAATAGGACAAAGTTTGGGATGGAAGAAAATAGGGTGCTTCAGAGTTCCAGTATGCTGACAATGTGTTCCAATCTCCCATTTTAGAAAATGCTAATTAGAGAGTGACATAGTAGATAGCAGCATGCTTCTCATACACAGTAATAACAGCTGTACTTTAGCATGTCCTGGTCGATAGGCCAGACATGGACTGCCACTCACCTCAAAGTCCAGGTACTCCTCCCGCTGCTTGTGCTCCTCCATCTCGCGACCCTTGACCTTTTTGTCGGGCGGAGTAGCGGTGAGCTCGGCCAGCTCGGTGGACATGGCCCGGAATCTCATCTCATGGGATTTCACCTGCTCGTCCTGTTATACACCGTCGCGGGGGGGCCGCCGCCCCCAAAACCACACCCCCACACACACAACCCAACCCACAAACACCAAAAAACACAACAACCAC
>JAVQJS010141325.1:0-13774 GCA_036024795.1 Galaxias rostratus | reverse complement strand
TGTAGTTGAAAGTTTTACTAACTGTTGATCAGCCAGGTAGACTAAACGCAAAGTTCAAAGTAATTTTTAATAGCATTTTTTTTTACAGACCACAAATTTCATGTTTGTGCGTGTCTCATGGCTAGGATTCAGTGCTATAATAAACAACCTCTTTACATATAAATACAATTCATAAACACAATTCACAATAGACAACATTAACAAAATCCCAAACATTAGTTTATTTATTAAATATGAGCAAATTGCTATTCACAAATGTTGTTTAACATTTACAAATATTCTAAAAGGTATTTGATATAAAACAGAAAAAACTTGCCTCCTCTATTCTAATCTCTCTATCTAAAAAAAAGGACAGGTTTCAGTGCTGTTTGGTCATGATACGATACAGAGTGTATGTTTAGCATTGTGGACTATCATGACAAGAATGTATTCGGTAAAGTTACGCAAAACCAGCCGTCCTCAGCATTCTCTCTACAGCTTCAGGCATCACCTTCATCCATCTTCTTCTTCAGGAGAATGTAGGTGGTGATAAAGGGAAAACTTCCAGCCATTAAAGTACCAACAGCTGGTATCATCCTTAGGAAAAACTTTCACGGCTACTCCAACTGCTAAAGAACCTGCAAATCGGATGACCACTTCCTTGGTGATTCCGTTGGCAAGGATGGACTTCACGGCTGGTCTCAGATCTTCTTCTGTCTTGTTAGATTTAGCAGACAGCATCCTCAGACTGTTGTAACCTAGACCAAATGCAAGATTAAACTTTGTGTAGAAAGACACAGTGATGCCAATGTCGGCGGCTATAGATAAACAAGAAACAGGGATGACGGCAACACCAGCAGAGGCAAAGCATAACAACCAAATGACTTGTGAGCATTTCTTTTCTTACAAATCATCTCCATAGAGCATAGAGGCAGGGACTGAATGAGGGTGGAACACATGTCTTCATTCTGGTTCGTCATCAAAGCGCCGACAAGCTTGTGGAAGTCAGACTTCTCCCATCTGTGGTTTCCCTTAAACCTCTTCGATGCAAATATTGATGAAGAAGTCATACGTTTTAAAGCTGACATCTTTCAAATGCTTATTTACTTGGATGTTTACCTTCCGAGAGGAAAATATGGGGAATGGAGGGATGAGGGTATCTGATGGGCTCCATGGTGGTCTCAGTCACTCCTCTTTGCTGCTCCCTCATCATCATCCCTCACACCCCTCAGTAAATTGATGAAAGAGGACCTCGAAGAGCCTGCCTCTCCTGTAATAGCAATGTTGATCATGCCATTCTTCAGCTGTGGTGGTGGTATTGCCGTTTCCCATGGTGAGCCCTGAACCTGGGAGCATACAGGAAACTAAGACCATTAATAACATCTTTCCGTCATGTTGTTTTTACAGCAATAAAGGGTGCAGGTGCATATTTATGTCAGTTTACCGGTCACAGTACATTTTCAGTTAACTAACCAAATTCATATTCACTGATTTAATTTGATAAATGTTGTAAACATAATAAATGTTATGAACTATCCCTTGATTCTCTGGAGGGTTTTTTTTAGCCTTGAAGGAGCAAAACGTTTAACCATGACTATGTATGACTGTCTAAGTTACAGGTGTCCTAACAATGTTAGTGACAGGCTGGATGAGTAGTTGACGTGTTTAATACCGCATCCCTGCTAGACTAAAGTGTTCAATTCCCACATTCTGAATGCTCAGCATGTTGAGCTATACCCCATGCGCAATGGCTCTGCGGGTAAGAAGGTTCTGGGCAATCTAGTCATATAGTTTTTTATAGAAAACGCACTGTATTGTATCTACAGTTAAACTAAAACACATAATATTTGTTCATTCCAGATATTACAGAAAAATATAAATATTTTCTACACTCCATTTCTACTTTCTCAATCCTTACAGATCTAGAAGCAATCCACAAGCACAAAGATTGAACACATACTGTTCTATCTCTATGGGCCCAGCCATGTGGAGTCCCTTTGATAAACAACATGTGACTTTGGTTCTTTGTTTTCAGAAAGGTACTGGTCAAATAAAACGAATTATTAAACTTTCTCATGTGATTAGTAAACAATCTCTAAACGTGATGTACTTTGGGGTTAAAATAGAAATACACATACACTTTAAACACATACACTACATAGAGCCTGCTTTGCTCCCTTCAGGAGTTAATTAAATAATTGCATTCGTATATACGCTAATGATATAAAAGATAAGTGACAGACAAAAAACTGTCAGATAGAAAAAAGAAATGGAAAATATATACACTGTATATTCAAAACGTTTGCAATGTGAACATGTTTCATTTTAACATTAAGGCCGCGATTTCTATATTCGCCACTTGATGTCATCTGTTTTGGCTTATGGTTGCAGCAGTCCCTCTTGAAAACCGGAAGTGTCATGGCCGATGTCAATGTATTGCAATCGTACAATCAATAAATGACAAGGAAACATACATATGGAACTATTACAATTGTACACTATTATATCGACTGCCCTTGTACGACCTATTTTACCGATTGGTTAAACAGGGTATACAATTGCGTAACAGAGTTGAAACTGAACGCCACCTCACTAAGGATAAACCATATGAACGATCCGGAATCACTTCAGACGTGCTATCCGGATCTCATGATCCAAGAAGCTTCGGTTTACTGGGTTTCACAAAGGGAGATTATGGTTTTATTAACGTTACTCCATCTAGGATTAAATCATATTTAAAAATTGTTTTACCCTATTCCATTTATCGACAGAGAGATGAGGTAATGGCATATTATAACAGACTAACAGTTTTTGTCTGTTGAGGATAATCCAACGTTTTATTGCTCAAAATTTGGTTTGCGGTAGCCGATTACCTTTTCATGGAGAGAAAAGAGAGGTCACATTATTTCAGTATGGCAGAGCAAGAACTGATCCTTGAGGGATATGAACAAGAAAGACATGTTTTACTCAGGAAATCAAACACTGCCAGATCAGCTAAACTGAGGGTGGAAGCCTGGCAGAGAATTGCTGAGAAATTAAATATGTAAGAAAACTTGTATCCAATTTAATAATGCCTATAATTTAATGTGCCCATATGCAGACTTGTGCTCAATAATTCCAGAATATTGAAAATAAGCAATAAATATATGTATCGACAAGCCACATTGAAATATAAGTACTATTATATGTATTGACAGACCACTTTAAAACATAAACAATTAATATAGTTTGTGTTGACTAGCCACATTTAAAGAAATGCAGTTAATATGATATGTATTGACTAACCAGGGTATCTGGCAGTGGCTATAGAAGAACCTGGCAGCAAGTCAAAACTAAACATAAAAATATATTGCAAACAGGTAGGCCCTTTTTAATCTTCTGCACATTAGTACGTTATCAACTATGCCATGAGTCCAAGCAAATTTCTTACCTCTCCAAACCATCCCAATCGTAGCAAACAGGAAAAAAACAGGTGAGTTGAAGAACACAGAGGAGACGATGACTATGACATTGACTTCGTCTGAGGAGCAGAATAACACCGACAGCCTGAAGGTCGAGAGCATTTCCGGGGGCACCTGCTCTGAGTCAGAGTCCCAATACGGCGGTGCATACATCAGTGGTAGGTACAAATGATCCTATTCCATCATATCTCATTTAGAACCCTATAATGTCATTTCTCAAGTTCCATAATGCAACATGTCCCTTCACCCCACTCATACTCTAGTGGAGGGTCATTCTGTCGTTCTATTACCTCCACTAAAGAGTGAACCAGAAGAAGAATACTCTAACTGTGACGAGGCCTTCTCCAATGACAATCGTTTGGATGAGGTAATCGCTTATAATATAGATGTGCTGTTCTCAGTCTTGAATAAGCAACCTATCGATTCTTTATTTCACTTTTTACAGGTCTTGGACCATAGCAGCACCCAGGAGAAAATCAACCCACTGGAAGGTGTTACTCTAGTACAGGTGATGCATATTAACTATGTCTAACTAGATATAATGCTATGCTGGTACTGTGGTTTTTAGTGCTGTGTGGTTTTAATGCAATCATTCAACCCCGGGTTCTATTGGTTCTTTTCACAGGTGCCAACAGAGGACATAAAGACCCTGTATAGACGCTATCTCAAGAAGGAGATGGAAAACAGGGACCATGAGATGGCCTACAGAGCTCTGAAGATGAGGAAGTTGGAGAAGGAGATACAATTACTGGATAAGCAACTGGTGTGTGTAACCAAAGTCACGTAAACAAAGTTATAATATATTCCGACGATATGTCATTTTGTTTTCTAATTTTTATTACAGGACACAGAGTGAAGAAAATAAAGCTATTTTTATTAACAAAAATAAATATCATGTAATTGTCTTTTGAAAAACAAACTCCTGTGAACTTTATCCCCCACACCACAGGTGGAGGGGGGTGCTAACAAAAATATTGGCCAGCCATCTTGTCTCTTTCAGCAATGCCACTGGGTTGATCCAAACACACTGATTCAGCGTCATCCTTGGCTGGCAGCTCGAAAGTTGGAACCCTCTCTTTTCGTATCGTTGCAATATTGTGCAGCACTGCACATGCTGCAACGATGTCACATGCTCTGTCAGGTGCCACCCGTAGGCCAGCAAGGCACTGGAATCGTTCTTTCAGTAGCCCACAGGTGGTTTCCATCTTTTTCCAAGCCTTTGCCAGAGCTTGGTTGAAGCTGGCCTGAGGCCCAGGGGTAGGGTTGCGGTATGGGGTCAGGAGGAAAGGACGGCAGGTATAGGCCCTGTCCCCCAGCAGGATGCCATCATAGATACCTGTAGTGGTATATGTTGTATACGGTAAGATCGCTAGGGGCAAAACCGATTACAAAAGCCCTGTGTGAGAACATATGTTGTTGGGCCCATTCTAGAAAGTTACTTTTGACAAATTATAAAGATGTTCACATACAGGCACAGTGGTCATCTCCTCACACTAAACAAATAACAACACGATATGTATAACGCACATTTAAAGTAACAGGACAGTGAACAGCATCTCATGCATTTCAAAATAATAATATAGGCTACATTGAACTTTTTCAATTTGTTCCAGCAGCAGTCGCACTTTCAACATTCACATGTGCCAATGATTAAAAAGAACGTTGCTAATGTTTGTCAAGTAGTAAGGGCAAAAAGGGTGCTTTAATTGAAATCAGTTCATCATATTATCACGCTTACCTGTATAATGGAAAGAAGTGTGGATAAACCGAATAGCTTCACTATTTGTGCTATCTGCTTCGAATTTCAAATTCGTCAAATGAGCCAATTGTATAGTTCTCAACCCACAAAAGATCAATGTAATGTCAGACTCTACTCTAGTGCCCTGTGCAAGGCAACCTTTTTAAACTGTACCTTGCTCAAACTTGGGACACAAGCTGGACTCATGGAAGATGCGGGAATCACAGACAGCCCCAGGCCACTTTGCCTCAACATTAGTAATGAGGCAGTAGGAGTCACAGATCAACTAAGAGGTGGGGGGAAAAAAGATGGTTGCAAGTCACCAGTGTAGTTAGTAGAATGGACACCAATGTTGTTAATGTTGTCGCTTACCGTACCTGTACATTTATACTGTGGAAGCACTTCCTGTTCTTGCAAATAAAATCCCTCTCATGTGGTCCAGTAGGTGCTTTAATTGGAATATGTGTACAGTCGACAACGCCAAGAACGTTTGGAAAAGCTATGGAGAGACATTTTTTTTTCAAGTGATTACATGTGGTCATTATTAACTACAAAATGAAACTTTTTAATGAAAAAAAAAATACGATACCTGAAATAGCACAAAATCCCTCCTTAATTGTGCTCACTTGAACATGGCCTGGGAACACGATGAAGGCGTTTAGGTATCTTTTAAACGCAAGGTATACTTTTCGTATCGCCCTACACACAGTAGATTTGCTCATCTTCTCGGCATCACCGACAGCAAACAAAAAGGTGCCCGTCGCTAAGAAACGGAGCCCAATACAGAGCGTCTGTGTCACTGTGAGAGCAACACTTCTCTCCGTGCAGTTTGCAATGTGCTTTCCAATTAGTTGTTGGAGGTAAATGATTCCCTGACGGCTAAATCGGTAACGCTCATACAGATAGGCATCCGAGTGCCCTAAAGGATCTTGTCGATCTCTAAAAACACGCTCTCTTCTTAATGCTCTTCTTACGATGTTAGCTCCCTCATCGATAATGAATTCTCTTATAAAGGGGCTGCTCATTCTTGCCTTTTGGATGTCTGGTTATAGGGGATACAGCTCAATATGTTCTACTCTACCGCAATATTTCGCAGGGTTACATTTCAGACACTGGTCTCGGGTACGGCTTTCTTAAACATCGGACCTATGTCTTGCGCCACATGGACAACAAAGTAATCCGGTTAATTTCTCAACGACGGCCACCTACGGGTACGGTGAAACGAAATAAAAGTCTTCACGGAAGTGGCACCGTAGTATTTGTAAAAGAAAAACAAATGACATCCAGTGGCGAATACTGGAATAGCGTACACAAAAGCCAAGGACTATTTATGTCCGTCCAATTTAAATCTACCACACCGGAAATGTCGCACAATAAGTTCCTGTCTAATCCACTTGTTGGTTAAATAAGTGGATACAAACTTTCATATTCAGGACAGGCTGATCGCGATGTGCACTAACATGTGAAATAGTTTTCGTTTTAGTTGTAACCCGATTCCAAACATGCCTGGATTGAGAGAAGCCGGGCTTGTAGGCGCTGCTATCGCGTTTAGCGGTGGAGTTGGCTACTTTATATGGACCTATATTGCTTCATCGGACTCAGAAGAGCGAACCCCAAAGCCGAAATCAAAGCCGAAGACAGAAGCCGTAAATAAAACGGATACCATCAAAGAACCTTCTGTAAAGGAAGCCGTTGTCTCGTCCAAAGCAGTGCCAGTTGTAGAGTCGCAAAATGTCAAATTAATTGAGGTATAGCTACTTTTCACGTAATCCATGATTGTTTTTAAGCACACCTTAATGACAACATAAATTTTGCCCTGCACGCCCTTGCGTAGTTCATATGTCAGTGGTTATCCAGACTTAAGACAGCTTTGTAAGTTTGATCAGATCTTTATATGTTATCTATATATTTGATCTATATATTTGAGCTCTGAACATATCACGAAAGCTGCTGCAATGTTGACCTTTACAACCAAATCTTGATATTGCATTCAGTATATGGTTCATAATCAGATCAGACTATCGATGTCAACCATTGCGTCGGTTGATATATACGTTCATTACAGTGGTTCATATTAATATCAGTAATCAATTATTACTTTTATTCAAATTTTATAAACGTCATGGTTGGTACCTGGAAGTTATAGATGTTACAGGTATTTGATAAGCCAGCTATCTGCTACCTTTTCTACAACGTCAGTTTTGAATATTAATATACTGGAATTTAATATGAATATTAGGGACAGGTGAGTAATTTATCACGCTTGTCCTAAACCTTTATCTACTTCATGCCCTTGTTACTTTTCCCTGTATCCCACACACGCTGTTTCCCTCAGGTGAAACCGGCGGAGAAGGGGAAGCAGGTGCTGGTGCTGGGGCTGGAGGGAGCAGGGAAGACTAGCCTGCTGCACTGCTTCGCCTCAGGGAGTCTCGAGCTGGACGTGACTCCCACCCAGGGCTTCAATGCTGTGTCCATCAATAGAGAGGACCTCCAGATCGAGTTTCTGGAGAGTAAGCACCACAGAACCAAACAGTGACATATACATTATTTACCAGTGAAAAGTTACTTGGCATGTGATTAATCCATTAATTACACATTTTAATGCCTTTATTAATTTGTAGTGTATTAGAATGTTTTATGTGTCAGTTAGTTTTAATTGAAAATATGAATTTCAATAATTGGTTAAAAACAATCCTGCAACAGGTGGAATGGAGAAAGTACACATCAGTGACATATATGTAGCATATATCTTTTATTTCAAGTAAACCTTGAGTTGTTCCTATGTTCCTAATTAGTATTGTTAGTAAAACAAGGTTCAGTCACATAGGTATGTTTTATTGGCAATTTGTGATTGTGATTCTGGAGAAAGCAGTGTCCGTGGTTGTTTCTTTTTCAGTCGGTGGTAAGGAGCACCTGCGTGCCTACTGGCCCAGGTATATGTCCAAAGCTATGGTGCTGGTGTTTGTGGTGGATTCCTCTGACGCTGACCACTTTCCACTGGCCAGGAAGCACCTCCATGATCTACTGGCAACCGACCCTCTCCTGCCCTTAGTGCTGCTGGCTAACAAACAGGTGAATCCCCCTCCTGACACTAGTGCTGCTGGCTAACAAACAGATGAATCCCCCTCCTGACACTAGTGCTGCTGGCTAACAAACTGTCTGTTGTCAGGTTGTGGTAGTCATTTAATATTTACAAATACATACATATATTATTTTGTATTATTTAATGCAAGGGCTAAGAAGCTTGGCTTCTCTCTCTCTCTCTCTCTCTCTCTCTCTCTCTCTCTCTCTCTCTAACTCTCTTCCCCTTTATCTCACTGTCTCTCTCTCTCTCTCTCTCTCTCTCACGCACGCAGCTGAAACTGACAGTGAACAGGCATACATACACAAAGCAGGCGTTCTGTTGGGAGGTTTTAGTTTGGAGACCTGGTTTTGTCGGCTTTGACGGGGTGACTCAGTTGTCATAGTTACGTGTGTTGACCTCCTTTGTCGCGCCCTCTAGGACCAGCAGGGGGCGTGTAGCATCACAGAGCTCCATGATGCCCTATCCCTGGCAGAGATTGGAGACCAGCGCAAACTCTTCCTCATCGGCACCCATGTGAGGAAGGGTGACGCGGAGCTGGACTCAGGAGTGCAGGACGCTCGTGACCTCATCCTCCAGATGGTGGGTGAAGAGCGGTAGAACCATCCGGCGACTAGCAGCACAAAAGCTGATTGGTTCTCATCTATGACTTTGACCTTTAATATGGTTGTCTTATGTTTTTGAACTGCTTCATTAGTTTTGCTACTTTATTAACAACTGTGTATTTTTCTTATTTAACATGTTGGATAGGTTAATCACATTCTTTCGATTCATGGTTGTGACACTCAGAGTAACTCGTATGGTAGTTTGATAATAAAAGAACTATAAATGTATTTATCATAATCGGTTCTATACAATATTATTGTTTGTTGTTTTGTGTCAGCACTGTGGATTATGTGATGGTGTTTTTGTTGGACCATGCTGTTACTTTTACACCCTTGGTGGTGCTTGGCTGACTATCAGACCCATCACTAGGAGTCCAACCCCTCTTAACCATGGTACGCCAGTCTGTTTCAGATACATTATGAAGCTATATTTTGTATTACTTGTGATCGTTTGAATGTGTAAGCCTAAAAGGGAGTATGACCGTTTTTTTTTTGTTAATTATGTAATTGAAACATACCAAATACTTTCAAGAATTTCTTGGAGAAAGGTTGTTATCCATTTTGTATTGTTCTTTGTATGCTATCTTAGCCAATCACTCATTGTGTTAGATGAATCCAGTGTTGGAAGAATTTTATCATTAGCACAGCAGTGTAAAGCTTTCTATTTGTATTTCTACATACACATGTATTATCATGTGTTTTTAAAAATGTATAAAAACCACTTCTCTAATTCCACTTTCTTAGTACAATTGACACCCCTTCGTGGTGGCACCCCTGGGTGATGCAATTAAAAATAAACGAATACAAATTTAAAGCTTTTAAGTACTTTTTATCTATGTTTGTCTTTCGTTATTGTTTTAAAAAAATGCAAATTGTTTATATTACGCCATTGATGGCTCAGGCCATTGCTGCATGATATCCAACTAAAGCATGTAGCTACCATTATGTATCGGGACAAAACACATGTCGTTCAGTCATCGGGGTGACAGGCAATTCGGTCCTGACACATTTGCTGACATTTAGTTGTTACCACATCGCACTGACAACAAATAAATAACTTATTTGTGGAACCTAGCACACTAATAATCCATCCATGCTTAACCACAACATATCTCTTTCCAGTCTGCATCCTATTAGGGAAGTCTTGAGATGGCAGATTGGGTCTGTTTGAAGGAGCAGGCAGACTTGGGTGTCACACTATACCAACTCTTAACTTACAGTCCAAGGAGCCTCCAGCTATTGGAGAAGTTGCTAAGGACTCCCAGTGGCATGGCAACAACTAAGTTCATTGTGACACAGACAACAGAACACTACTGGTGAGACCAGCTGTACAAACAAGCCCTCTTTCAAGTGAAAATGGTATCTGGGAAAACAGGTAAAACATTTAAGGAAACTACAACAATACCATCTGAATTTGTAAATGCAAAAAAAGATCAAATATGCAATACTTTGGAAATGATTTAAAACTATTGTACATTGAAGATTCCTTTCTCTTTGCAGTGGCTCCATGTAGAAGATCCCCATCGACCAGGTGCAGTTTTTATTATTGAATAAGCATAATAATGAAAGATCAGAAGTGTCAAAGCAAATTACTTGATATGTGGTGCAGACTGTCTAAGGCTGGAGAGGCTGTATCAACTACTTACATGTACTTACATGTACTTACATGTTAATGTTCATAGAATCCTGGAGCTGGCCCAAAACAAATGTTCCAAGACAGTATGGGCCACTACACCTTGGTAAGGATCCCCAATGGAACAAATGTGATTAGTAGGCTAGTTTTAAAAAAATCACACCTTCACTTCTATTCTCGACACACAAAAAACGTAAAGGCTTGTGTATGCTCGTGTATAGTGTATACACTGCGTTGTATATTATTTTGGACAGCCATTCACCAATAGTTTATGCTTGTATGTCAGAAGTTTCAGTTATGTGTTTGTGGTGGTTGCAGCCGGAAGTTGAACTGGGGGAACCAGGATCCCATCTGGCCTTTGTCCTCCTCTGCACTGGGAGCTGCTCCAAATGAACGAATTCAATACCTGGCCCGCCACAAAAGAGACTGCTCAGCAAGGGAGCAGTGCCTCAGGTTAGCATAGCTTCATCACACCTACCCCATTATTGATGGATTCATCAAAGAGGTATGAGTTGGCTGTTCTGAGCGGGGGAAAGCACTGTGAGTGGTGCTCGTGCCACATATTGCCTTTTATGTTTAGCTGTTTCATCATTTTAGTATTAGACTGCTCACGTCAGTGTGTACCCTCTCAGCAGAGATCTTAAAAGCATGCTGTTGATGATGCATTTGGCTCAGATTTGCTTTAAAGGGCAGAAAATGTTTCTGCCGAAAGATAAGTGATGCCGGGGACACATGCCAATTCCATGCATCTTCACCCGCGATTGTCTATCTGAGAGATGTCTCAATTAGTGAATACAGTTCAGTTTGAGACAGTCTGGTATTCTGATAGGCTTGTTTAATATCATATGTCCAACACCTCGTGTAAGCACATCGTGTCCAACCGCTGTTTGGTCAAACAAGCAGGACTCATTAATGTGTGTTGTAATTCAACGGGAACCTTACAGGAAGCTTGGCCCTTTAATTAATTATCTGCTTCAATTGAGAATGACAGTAACGACCTGGGAGACAAGGGAGTTTGTCAGCTGGTGAGGTCATGGTGCCAGACACCATTAAGGCTTCTGCTAAACACACTGAGCATACATACATACTGGACAGCTTGGAATGGGTGAAGTGGAAAATGTTCCAAGATAGTTGTTTCACCACATAGTTTGCCTGAGGAAGATAACTTGTAGCAGGTGTTTGTTCTTTCCAAAATAAACAGCTCAATTACGACGATACTATATTATGTAAACAACTGAGAAACTGGAACTACTTTTGACCGCGTAAATTTCATTGATGTGTTGTCGACATTTTGTTACCTGTTGTGGTTGTGTCCTCTAGCATTTCTAGCAAACAAAGTGTGTATTTAACACAGCCATTATCCATGTCTCGACCACCGTTCACAAACAAAGACCTGTTCCTGTGTGACATCACACAGCTTCCTGTCAGCATGTTCACCTCTCTCCGTCGTTAGAGAGGCAGTCAGTCGTAACTCCTGAGACAAGGGGAAAGCCTGTGTGTGTGTGTGTGTGTGTGTGTGTGAGTGTGTGTGTGTGTAGCAATACTAATAGAGGCTCCTAACAGCCTGGCTGTGCTAATAGAGCTCTTATATTCCAGTAGGAAAAAGGAGGAAAAGGGGTTGAAGGAGGAAGAGAGGCGCCCCAGGACAACCTTCCCATCCGCCAAAGAGCAATACCAATACTTTGTCCGCCTCTCAATGCCCAAGAAGAACAGCCCTCACAGCTCCCAGGAAATATGGTAACACGGTCGTCCTGTGACCAACATTAAACCCTCACCACAAGAAGCAAAAAGGAGTTTTGTGTCTTTGTCATTTGGGGGACCTCCCCGTTTGGCCAAAAGCAGAACAAAACGCAGTGCCCCTGTAGACTGCTGCTCTAGCAAGGAACATGTCATGACGTGTTAGCTCAGTGGTGGTCTGAGGGAGAGGATGAGAAGGAGAGGTGAAGGGTAACTATAGGGGCTATTGCGCATTGCTCCGTTACAAATCTGGATTGAGTGCAGCAGGATCAGAACGAGGCGTAGAGTTTTCTAGAGGCTTCTCTGGCTTGAAATTTGTGAAAACGCATTGAACAGTTGTTTGTTTCATGGTGTTAAGTGTGAGAAAATCTTCTGTCAGAACTTTGGAGAGTAATAAAAACAACATGATACTCATGATACATGATACATACAGAGGTGCAGTGGGTCACAGACATGATTAATTTATAGTTTACCCTGTTGCTGTTCAGTTGATTCCTAGTAATCAACTATTAAAAAAAAAGCTCACACAAAAATTTGAAAACACACCCGGTTTTGGCATTGTACTCAGTTTTTAGGATTCGTGATTTGTCTGATTTAGACACTCATGTTTTGGATTGGTCCCCGGTCATGCATGATCTTATCAAACCAGAAAGCACCCAATATGCATATTTAACTGAGTAGTTAAATAGCAGTGTGTTTCGAGTTGTTCCCCAGGTCTCCACACACATCCAGGTGTGAGCATCATTGTCCCATCTGGCATGTGAGGCCCAGCGAGAGGACCGGCGAACTGTCTCCTCGCCTGCTCAAGCTGGCCTTGCCCAAACGGGATTCCCCTGGTTTCACTCCATGCAAGGTGTGGATTTTTTTTGTGTCGTACAATATGGCTGGAACAACCTATTCTCAATGCATCACAATAGCACAAGGTTTGACAAAGAAAAAGTAACTAGTTTGCTGATAGACCCCCTGATGCTATCCGCTACCTAAGTTGAGAGTGGTGTCCAAATGTATTCACTGAATACTTAAACCCAGGCCACAACATGTTCCTGGCATAGTATAAACAGGACATAGCGTTGAAGGAAATGAGTGGAACAAACATACTTTCAGCTGACCGGATGACATGGTGCAGTGTGCGCTACAATTTCTGATATATTATAATGATTATGTCACTGTAATAAACCATGTGGCGATCAATAAACAGCAATTATGCATCATCATAATGTGTAAATAGGTGATTGTTTTAACAGCTGTAGTGCAACATGTTCTCGTGAAGGGTTAAGACATGTGCTAGTGATCAGGCTGAGAGTTACATCAGTGTGTAAGGCTCTGTGGAGACTCAGAGAGATCAGGGGGCTGGTTAAATATTCAGATTAGTACCAGGGCCATTCACAGATAGTGAAATACGTTTTGAACACACAGTACCTACGGATTGTGCGTACTTGTCGCTTTCTTTCCTTCTATTTTGTTTTTCTTATTCTCGCTCTCTCTCTCTCTAACTCTCTCTCCTTCTCTAACTCTCTCTCCCTTTCTCTCTCTCTCTCT
>JAVQJS010141324.1:0-19742 GCA_036024795.1 Galaxias rostratus | reverse complement strand
TATTGTTTGTGTTTCGGACATGATTTTTAAAATAGTTTTCAGCTTTCTAGTTGTTTGGGGAGTTCCAAACATCATCAACCTTCATCAAATAAATATAACATCATAGGCCGCATACCGTTAAATCTTTATATGCTTTAATGCAGACCTATTGGTAACACATGCCATGATCTAACACATTATATGCTGTTGACAATAGATACACCTAGTATCACTGCTTTTGTAAGCCAATAATGTCTTTTATAAATCGAGAACATTCTTAGCTTGGAAATATGGCAAACGTCTTGTAAAGTACATAACTTTAAAGCGCAGAAGGCACAATACAAAACATAAAAACATTGTATTGGTTGGTCTGTCATATAGCGATTCCATACATATTTATCTATCTTAGCCTGGATTTAAATTAGACGAAATTGCATTTCATTTTTTTCTAATTATGCTGATTTTGATTGGCAGGAAAGCTAACTCTTAAGATTCCTTGGAAGAACCTTTACAATGATGCAGTTGTTGCTACATTAGATGGCCTATATCTGCTTGTTGTTCCCGGAGCAAGTAAGTAAACATCACTCTCATACATTATGCTAAGGATACGTCAATACAATACATTGCAACGTTTCTGTTACATGTCTGATCAAAACCCAATGCAGGGGGTAGGGCAAGTACATGGTATTTTTCGTACTTGCATAAGTGAGTGTTACTTCATACGTCACAAATCTATGCATTCCAGCTGAGTTGCAGTTATTTACGTCCCCTTACAATGGTAAGACATTCATTGTATTTGGTTTCAGGGTGGTGGATGGTGGATGGCTAAATAGCTAACAATTCAATTTCAGCATCATGATTTGACAAGATTATTTCCATTCTAACATTCTCATTCTAATATTCTGTTTTGAATTGGGGACCTTTTATTTGGCTGATAGCTTGACCGGCTTGGTTTTGTTTATCTCTCTCTCTCTCACACACACACACACACCTTAAGACATTTGTAGCTAACAAATCATTCAGAATATGTTGTACGTTTTAGGAGAAAAGGATTACCAATGTAACTGACTGTGTAAGGGTTTTTATGGATCGGCACATTTATATCAATTCACAAAAATTGTTCACTTCAATGCTACACCAGTGTTTCACACACATTGACCTCATAAAAGAAAACCAAGGCAGAGCCATATCTTTCTGTAGTCCTCTAGTTGTGGTTGAACAATGAAAAGAATGCATAATGGGGGAGGGCTGTTCTTTTTTAAACCTCACCTTGGTATTGAATTGAAACCCGTCTTTCTGTTTCAATGAATCTGGGTATCACATTTGTTTTTCATTATGTTTTTAAACAATGGATTATTTGTAAACTGCACATGATATTACGTTTATGATTTATTTATTTAGTTCAAAGCTTTTGTAAAGTTATTGCATGTAATTGTATTTATTTTTACAAAATTGTAACATGATATAGACAGCATTACATAGAGCTTAGCTTTTGGTATTCTTTTCCATGGGAAAATCTGGAAACAAATAGGCCATAGTCAAGCAGAATAAGATCCCTGAATGGACAATCTTAAAGTTAACTGAAATGAGCCTGAATAAGTTCAGTCAGATGTCATAACATCACTTAGAGGACCAAATGCAAAACAGTTTTGCTATTACGCTTCTAAATGTGCGAAATAGTGTTTTTATCATCTATAAATAAAAAATTGTGCCTTTTTAACAATTTTATGACCTTTTTTGTCACCGATCAGTGCACATGTTTGACTTGCAAGATAAAGCTTGCTGTGTTTGGGTGACAATGGCTGTGCTAGTTGAGAAGCAAGTTAGGGAATTCTGGATTGCTGGTTCAAGCTTGTTGGAGCTGATAACTTGGAAGTTACTAAAGGGTGTCTGGTTGCTTGCCTATCTCTGCATTATCATACTACTGCCATTGTGCCACAGTGTACCCCTGAGCCAATTACTTAACCTCTGTAATGAGTTGCTTGCGAATTGTCAGCAACTGTCAGTAATAAGCAGATTCTCTGTGTGACTGTTTAGGAGTGAGTTTGCCCTTTAAGCTATCGACTAAAACACAAGGCAAGTTTGTTGTATAATAATGAGCTTTGGGAGGCAAACTAAAGCTGTTATTGTATGTCCATGTTCTAAATGTTCCCTTAATGAACATGTCTCATTAAATAAGTTTAACCAGCTTTCTCTATAGACAAGTATGTACCAAAAGAAGATTGGTTTGACTTCACCCTACAGACATCAGTACTTAATTAATGGAACAAGTTTGTATGGTCTCTTTCACAAATTTGGGCAGCTCCCATGGTCACACACACACACACACACACACACATTTTGGTTGATACCTAGTTTTTCTTTGTAGTCCTTTTAGCCTGAAGAATAAGTTCACTGTATTGTTTGCTACCCTACAGTAACTTTCATTATGTGATGCATTGTCAGATGCAGCTCAAAGTGTAACTAGAAAGTCTTTTTCTTCTTATTATTGTTATTATTACTACGTGATGCATCCTCAGATGCAGCAGATTGTTACCGGAATGTCAAATTATTATTGTTGTTATTAGTAGGCCTTTTTTCAGCGCCTTATCAACTCCCCTTGACGTGATCCAAAAGAGGATTTTCCATTGCCCACATCTCTTGGGTATTGCATCTGTTTAATCACCATTGAAAAAGAAAGATGCAAGAAGGCATGGGGAATTTCTGTCTAGTGAATCATTGAAACGTAAAACAATCAATGCCATGAGACAGTGACTTATAGGTGGGCATCCCTGTAGCACAAATACAATAGAAAATTGAGCCTCCCCTGCAAATGGGCTAGCTCAATTGAATAGTATGCTGTCGCCAAGTTAGACAGGGAGAAATGGCTGCCCATGCGCTACCCTGTTTTGAACTAAATGTATACTTTTTGAACAAATTTAAGCATTGTTGGTGAAAGCATGAAGTACTTCATCACCATAAGTGTCCACCATTATATTATGAAGACTCAACAGGCTCTACCAATCTAGCAACAATTAGCCCCTCTGTCAACAAATGGGGTTTGGACTGCATTCTGCTTGTGCTGCAGGGGTAGGTTTAGTGTGCTAATGTAGTCAGGCGAAAAAATTTGAAGCATCACATCGCATTTGCACAGGGACATTTATTTCTAGTTGAAACCTAACTGACAGTTATAACATTGTGCAGGGTGTTAGACGAGGCTTGTGCTTCTGTTGTTCTCTTGGTAAATGCTTATGTAACAGCATAGAGCAAATAACAGATGGTCTCATGACTCTTAAACACGCGGATGCATTTCCTCATACTGGGCAAAATGAGCATAAAGCAGTGTGGCGGCATAGTGTTTGTAGAGTGATCCAACTTACCAAAAGCTGCATATTGTGGCTTTTCAAAAATGATGTTTAATTTAATGTTTTAAATAATGTCATATTGCGCTCAAAGCTCTGTGATGCCTTATGCTTCTAACCCTTCTTTGATTTCAATCCTCAATACAGTTGAGGATTTGGTATATAAATATTTACAATGTGAAGACGGCTCTAAAATATCAACAGTGCTCTCTGGAGGCCTAGGGGAAAGTGCTGAAATACGTACTTAAAATATTTTAAAAGTGTGTTTTTCACTTTATGTATGGTGCCTATTACAACTTTAATGTTAAGATATTTTTGTTTGTTGTTACGCTTTAAATATTGCAGTAGAGATTTTAAACACTATGCTGTCCAATTTGAACTTTTTAGTTTTTTCTTGTTTTATGTAAAGCCATTAAGTATGATGCTGCCAAGGAGGAACGCTACATACAGGAGGCCAAACAGAGGGAACTGCAGAGGATTGAGGATGCATTGCAGATGGCTGCACGCAGAGGTGAGGATTTCTGCCAAGCAGAACGCCATCTCACACCCTTTTCTTTTGCCTCCCCTGTTATAAATATGGGCCTTTGTCCTGGAAACTCTACAGTACTATTAGCTCTTGTGTTGATTCTGGCAGACCGTATAATGGATAGCGTTTGACTTTTATAGGGTGACTAATCGCCATGGTGACCAACTCGGCTGTGTCTAAATAAGTTGCTTTAGGATCATGTTCACAGATATAATTCAACAATACCATTACTTGTTTCATGTCAATTCAGAAATATGCTACATTCTCACTCAATCCCATATCAAAAGCATGCATTTATGGCAATTCCATACTAACAGGCTTGTGAAGTTAAGTGATTGATTATTCACTGTTGACTTAACTTGTAATCTAAAGGATGGGTGGATTGATGAAGGATAGCTAATGCTCTCTCTGCTATTTGCTTTGTGCTGACGTGGGACACAGACTCTCAGACGGGAGAGTTTGTGTTCAATCTGGAGAGTGTTGTGTATAAGGAGCCGCAGCATGGTAGGTTTTGTGCTTCACCTGTGAGCCCATTAGCAAAGGAGATTTATCGCACGTCTTGCACAAGTTCTAACATTCTCTACATTGCACACAAACCTTGACAATAGTTGGTGATTATTCAGGCAGATGATAGAGTCACAGTAATGCCACATTTATCTGAGTATTTCGATTAGGCACTAGACTCCAAAACACTCCTGATAGTATTAATTCAATGTTACTACCTTTCTAAGGCCCCAGTAATGCTATATGAGACAAGCAGTGGAAAATACAACATTGAAAATTCTACTTGTATATTATTTTATAACTGATCCTTAATGCTGTTTGTATCCTTCATCTTTATGATTGCTCTTGGCTAAACCACCCACTAACAGGTATCTGTCTTTCTTTAACGCTGCACTAATTAAAAAAGGATTTAAGTGTAAAAAACATAAAAAGGGCTTTAGAAGGTCTAAACGTCAAGAACGTAAACAAGGTAGGTCCTGTTTGCTTTGGTTGATGTCATCATTGGTGCTAGAAGTAGTCAGCAATTGTAATAATGTTTTTGTTTTTATTTATCATGTTTGTCTTTGTCTGTGCAGTCCAATCTCCTGAGACTACTAAAGCCGTTCAATCAGTGTTTATATTTGTGTTACCGAAAAGTTCTGTTTCTTGGTGTTTTCAAATAATTGAATTTGCATCTTACTGAAAGGTTTAAGTTACGTAAACAATTTCACTGACTTATGGAAGCGTCTTTGTAAAGACTTGTAAATAAGGGACTAATATTGAAAGAGATAAGGTCTATGTAGTTTTTTTTATCTTTTGTGATAATTTCAGAGAAACCTCAGGATGACAAAAAAGATACTTTTGCGGAGAAGCTGGCCACTCAAGTTATTAAAAACCTTCAGGTCAAGATTACCAGCATCCATATACGATATGAAGATGATGTACGTTGTCAAGACTTCCTCTCCATAATGTTATCTTACTTAATTTGTCCTATGTGAAAACATATCTGGTTTAGAAAACAAAGCCTTTCTACTCTGATTTGTGATTTTTATTCCTCAGCATTGATAACTTAATAATCTATGAATGTTATGGTAAATTAGTTAAATCTAGACTGAGCGAGAATCCCACTATGAGGTGTTGGTGCTTTTATTCCATGCTTGTAATTTATATAGATTCGGTTCCATTCTTATAGCATATATTGATACCGTACTTTTTCTTCTTCTAGCTGTCAGACCCCCAGCGACCTCTCTCCATGGGCGTCACCCTCGCTGAGCTCAGTTTACAGGTTAGAGACTGGCACATGCACACACTTTCACACATTTAAGATTTGGCTGGCTTCAAAACTATTTTCATATAATTGTCACACATATTTGGTCACAGGAGACTTTCCATTATGCAGATAAATGCTTGCCTTGCTAGAATGAGACTACTGAAAAAAATCTAGTTTTTGTCTTTTTATCTCTCCTCATAGACAACAGATGAGAACTGGAAGACATGTATACTAAATGAAGCTGCAAAAATTATTTACAAGGTAACAACTAATCATAGATTTGCTTTCTTTGGATATACAATATATTTGTCATATTGTGGTGATTAATAAACATGTATTATAATAATTAGTACAACTGTTTATGACATTGCATCTCGTTCCAGCTTGGTCGTCTGGAATGTCTGTGTGCATACTGGAACGTCAACAGCCGCGTGTTCTACAAAGATTCTTGGGAAGACATTGTGGTAACCGTATGATCTTTCCTTTGAATTCACACCCGTTTAAAAGCTAAGATGAGAATTCTTTCTCAAGAAGTTAGTTATCATTACAATAATGAAAGTGTCCATTCCTGTACAGTCAGTGCTATCGTGTTTTGCTGCATGAGCCACACCAATGACTACACCTTTTCCTGTTTTGACTGGACTATTTAAATAAACCTCATCCCGTTATGTTTCTTGATTGGATGTAGTTTTACAAGAGTATCAGTGATTTAGTTTTTTAAGAGTACTTTTTGTTTCCAAATGAATAGCTTTGTTTTTAAACAGAATGACAACTCGCCAATGTGTCATATTTTCATTCATATGCATCCGCCATTTATAGTAGCATATGGTATTAGATAACAAAGCTTATGTTTGTACAGCGTGACAAAATGTCAATGGTTTTTACAATTTAAATGGAGCGTTGTATGTTCTTAATGACGTATCTCTTACAGGATGTTATTGTCCACCAGGCCACATGCTTTTGTGAGTGAATATTTATGAATCTAGAAATCCAGGCCTTTGCCGTCAGTTTGCTTATGATAATGGGGAACATTGGTGTTTCTGTTGTTAAATGTCAGTTCAGGGAGTTATTATAAATAGTAATTGTTCTTGAAAAAACTGAAAAGGTTTCAGTGCAATGTTGGTGTAGGAAGAACAGCTTGTTGTTGTCCTGGTTGTTGTTATTGTTAAGAATGTTGTTATGGTGTATTTTTCTATTTTGATTTTCATAACTTTTTTGTTAAAGTAGAATTTGAAGACCAGAACGCTTTATTCAGTTCTCTGTGACATTTGTTTGCCACATGGCAAAGTATTGGTTTGAATGTTTGCGCATTTGTAGAGTAAGCTGTTGGGGATGCTGTGTGTAATTCCCGTTATATAGAAAATAATACAGATAACAGATACCACCATATCATGCTGAATAAGGTCTGAGAGAAAGCACAATGTTGTATGGGCACATACATGCAATCCAACAGATACAATGTACTCAGGCACTTAATATAAATGCAGATTTTTTAGATTTGGTCTCAAAGCTTCCGTGAGTGTAATTGGCATTATGGATTTTGCCCTAAGGTGTGTCCGTGTTTATTCACAAGTGTGCATAGCATTTGATCAGGCTTAACTACCTGAATACATCAGTCATAAACGGGTGAATATGGACCATTGTTAAATGTCAAGTGCTTGCACATTGCAATTGAAAGTATCGGAAATTAATGTACTTGCAATCAACACTTCAAATTAAATTTTAACCTATTTATTTGGATACTTGTCAACTTTCAACTTGCTTGTAAATTCACTGACAAAACTTGTGGTATAAACTTTCCAGAGGGTATGGTATGGCAAGTCTGATCCTTTACTAGCTAGAGGAAGTATATAGTATACAGGTCCCAGATAAAAAAAAAACAATTGACCAGAAAAGCCTAGACAGGCCACCTGCAGTTGTCTATCAAACTTTACCAACTTGCTGTAATACTTATCCATTTATTTTTTGTTGCTAAAAAAAAAAAAACCTCTTTACTGCTGCTAATAGTTGTTGACACTAACATAATGTGTCAGTGGTTTAACTCTCTATTAAGATCTAAGCAGAAATGCCCTGTTTATGGATTTCAGCTAAATGCAACGGCATGGCTCTTGAAAATGACTCTTCAGCTTCGACCTTTACTTTGTTTTCACATTGCTTTATATATATATATATATATATTTTAAGTCTGTGTGTTTGCACATTGCTTGTATTTATTTAGTTGTTAGTTATGCTGGTCTTTATTAATCTAAATACACAATGTAACATTGTAAACGAGTGCTATACCAAAAAAAAAGTTGGTATTGGAATTGGAAAGTATATGGAATTAGTAGGATTAGTAGTACTGTTATTGTTATTATAAATGCTGGCCAAAAGCACCAGTTCCCGTAGTTCCTTTTTCATAGTGCAGCTTGCTGCTAATCTCCAGCTGCCCAGCTGTCCTTTTAGGGGGAGCTGATTACACGATCAGGTTCCGTGAAGTGATTTACCCTTGTGTTAGTCTGAGTCATGTGTTTGGGTAATTGTCTGATAAGGTGTTTTGCAATTGTTCTTAATGGCGTCCAAGCTCTGAGCAAACATCGGCCTACATGGAGCATGGCTGCCTGACACACCTTGGATACATGATGTGGAATTTTGGTTGGGGCGGGGGTCGTTTCATTTCCTGCAGTCCTTAAATCATAGTGTTCAAAAGTAGGGTATATAGATAATAAGATGGATAATATTGTGTTCTATTAATCAATATCATACAAACAACGGGATACATGTTCTTGTTCCAATGTTACAGCCAACACATTTGAATAAAGCATTTACTTCTCAAACTTTATTATTTTATTTTCTGCAGGACAAGCTTAAAGCAGACATCAGCACCAAGGACCAGGAGCTCAAAGACTATCAGTACAGTATGTCAGAAGAATCAGCATAAAATAATATACATACATAATATTAACATAGTCAGAAGAATTAACACAAACAAATTGTGTTTTCACAATTTTGTTCATGTCTGTATTGAAAAGTTATAGCACACATTGGGATTGCCGGAACACAATAAACATGCATTTACTTTACAATAAAAGTGTTACTTCCGAGGAAAAATATATATAAAAATAATCTTTGTTATTATGACAATTCTGTAAGCAATATTACTGATATATGAATCAATTATCAGAATAATAATTCAAAGATAACACTGCTAATGAAAAGTTGTGTATACATTCTTTATATTGAGGTTTGGTAATAATATGATCCTTTTTTTGGTCAGTTTTTAAACCCATATTTGCCTCAGCTAAGATGTGCATCAACCCAAATGCAGAGGTTGAGCTGAAGTCCCCCAAAGCAAACCTGTATCTGGAGGTGCAGAACATAGCACTGGAGATAACCAAACCACAGGTAACAGACTAGTGCACACACAGTAGCCCACTGCATATTGCCTTTAAATAACTTAATCGGTTGTGATTTGTCTGTCATAATTAAGCTGTTATGCCTTATGTTTTAGTATCTTACCATGGTAGATCTCCTTGAATCCATTGATTGCATGGTAAAAAATGGGCCTTACAGGAAATTCAGACCAGATGTACCAGTACACAAAAACAGTAAACAATGGTGGGTATTGCGTTATCAAGTGATGTATTCTTAACAACTCTTGTCAAACAGTTCACCTTTGTAAATAATATGTTTAACCTTTGTAAAACAAGTCTTTGTTCGTAGTATGTAAAATAAAAAATAAAAACATTTAGTCATGTAGCATTATGGCCGCTACTCTATACACACTTCATTACTTAGTCATTAGTGTCCCTAGAAATATTTTTGGGTGATAATATTCAACTTGACATTAATAATTATAATTCTCAAATCACTTTTTTGCTGCATACTTTCCATAACTTCCAGTTGCTGTAAGGCAGGACTGTCCATTATCTAATGGTTATCCCAAAATATTTTGACAGGTGGAAGTACAGCATGAACAGTGTTCTGGAGGTTCACATCAGACGTTTCAACCAGATGTGGTCTTGGTCCAGCATCAGAAAACACAGACAGACATTGAAGGATTATAAGGCTGCCTATAAGGCCAAGCTACTGACTCAAGGCAAAATGCGGGAAGACACAGAGAAGCAGACACAGGTAATTTGGTTCCAAGTAGACACGTTATAGATATGTTTATGTGGGGGAATCTTGAAGCTGTTTTTTGAAACGGAGTTTACAAAATCTTTTCTCCATCTATTACAGGACCTTGAGAAACTTCTTGATGTGTTCAACATCACTTTAGCTCGGCAACAAGCACAGATGGAGGTATGGCTTACTGTAGATAATCTCGTGTACACAGATGAGTGCTCTCTTATTTCACATCGTCCTTGAAAACTTAAATTGTTTTCACATAGTATGGGTTTGCAGTCACATGTATAGTAATTTTTGTTAGAATAACAATTGTTTGTGTAGGTTTGCTGTTCAAACATGCCTCAAGTCATTAATTATTTTTACCTCCCTTTTTTATCGGTGAGTTTTTTGGTTGGTTCGAAGTTCAAAGTGTTTTATTTGTCAAGTACACAGTATAACACAAGGTCATTCTGAGCAAAGACATTCTGATGTCATGGCAGACAGCAACTACGTAGACAAAGAGCAAAAATATCCCCTCATAATAAACCAAAAACCTAAATGTACATGATTGTACAGATGGGGGATATGGACAGTGAAAATTGGAGTATCAAATATTTAAATACTTAAAGTGCAGGAGTGCTGATAAATATGTGTGCATAGGATTGTGATCATGTACATAGCAAGTGAAGGAGCATGCATATAAGTGAAGGAGCATACATGGTTGTACAATGTATGCCTCCCCCCAGTCATTTATCTAATCTGAGACTCTCCTCTTTTGCTAATTTGTTTGTCTTTGAATGCTTCAGGTGATCCGCTCGGGTCAGAAGGTGGTGAGTAAGAAAGCCACAGCTCAACAGAAGCAAGGGGCCGGAGGAGGCTTCTTCAGCAGCTTCTTTGGCAGGAAAGATGGGAAGAAGAAGGAGCAAGAAGATACCAAGGAGGTGGAGAGTGAGTTACTCTCATTGATCTATCTTAACATTTACTTGTAGAAACTAAATGATCTAATGGTTTTATTTTGTATTTCCAATTATTTTTAAAGGCACAGGCTTGGATGAGTTAATAACATCAGAAGAGAAGGCAAAATTCTACACTGCTATTGGATACAGTGGAAGCTCTTACAATCTAGCCATACCAAACCATGTATGTCTTACACACAAATATGCACACAAACAAGCAGGTATGCGCACACAGTCATTGCCGGGAATTTATGTTTATGTTGGTTCTAGTATGTTGCAGTTATCATCACATTTAAGCTGTTTAGGACGTCGATCACAGTACGAGAGCAGCCCAACATTCCTGAGATCCTAAAGGTTCAGATGATTGACCTGAGTACCACTGTCTCCCAGAGACCTGGGGCACAAGCCTTTAAGTAGGTATTTCTTTCTATTTTAAACAGGTTTAGAGGTTTTAGAGAAAGTTAGAGAAGATATCCAACAATTATTGAAATATGTAAAGCCTTTAATACATTTGTATTTCAGCAATGCAGCAGATGTTTGAAAGCTCCTTTGTTTAATGTTATTTTTTTTTTCACTCGGATAATCCTAAATCGGTGTTGGGAGAATTACAATTTTATTTTAAAAAATTGTGAGAATAGTTTTGCAATGCAGTTGCTCTTACAGGGCGTTTTTAAAGTGAATCATTGCCCAACATTTTAAAAAGTAAAGTATGTGGCTCAGGTGTCATATACAGTACATACTCTGTTTAAGCCATTTGACCAAGTGTGTCTTGTGAGTTTGTGTCCTGTTTTTGTAACTGCCTGAATTGGCCAGTGTCCAAGGGTGTTGTGGTAAGATGGCTCAGACTCCAATATTGACTATCTTTTCCCCTGCCAACCCCAGGGTGGAGGCTGCACTGGAGCACTGGTATGTGACTGGGTTAGAGCAGCAGGGGGCGGTTCCTTCCCTCATCGCCTCGGTGGGAGACTCCACCTCCTCGCTGCTCAGTATCCTGTTTGAGCTCAACCCAGAGGACAGCACCGCCAACCAGCTACTGCACGTGCACTCCCAACCTGTGGAGATTATTTATGATGCGGTACAGACACAGCAGCAAACTGTCACACATTTATGCATTCACACACACACACACACACACACACACACACACACACACACACACACACACACACCAACACCCTGGAATCAATTTGTCTGAATTCTATAAACACCATCTTTTTATATCATTAGTTGTTTTTAGAGGTCAGTGGACCACCTCTTGCACATCACTGTTATGGATTACTTTACTTTCTCTTTCTTTTTATCAATTTTTCTGTCACCTCATCACTAGCTTTGTCTAAATTCACACAAGCAATGCAATTAAGTTAAAATGTACTTAGCTGTAACAGACCATGTCAAATACCCGAAGTACAACTTGTCATGATTGTTCAATCAATTTACCAATCTCTCTGATTATCCACTGTGACTATTCTGTGTACTGCATCTCTATTTGCCATTTGTATTTATTAAGCAATAATACATTTTGTGTGACTTTGAAATGCCCTTGCATTTGGTCCAATTATCATTTTTATGTGTGCGACGCTCTCTTGTCCTAATAGGTGTATAGTAAAATGCATTGAACTCCTTTCAGTTGACGGTGAACAGTATGGCTGAGTTCTTCAAGACGGGGAAGGGTGTGGACTTGGAGGTGCTGACCTCAGCTACTCTCATGAAGCTGGAGGAGATCAAGGAGAAGACTGCAACTGGTGGGTGCACTACGCTTCTGTTTAACTTTGTTCCACGTGTACGCTATAGGATTTTTACATTTTGGTGCTTAGTTGTTTAGTTGACTTATCTATTGAGTAGTCCTATTTTTCTATCATTTACCATAGGTTTGTCTCATATCATCGAAACACGTAAGATCCTGGACTTGAGGATAGATTTGAAGCCTTCATACCTGCTAGTGCCAAAGTCTGGCTTCTACAACAATGCCAGTTCAGACCTCATGATCATAGACTTTGGAAGTTTACAGGTAGGTTCTAATAGCTGTATAAGTCACTCTTAACTGCAAATATTTGTGCCCATACCTATACAGTACATCATATTTGTGTTTTTCTGATACAGTTGAACAGTGTGGAACAGAGTGCGCATCAGCAGGTTTCGGCCAGCTTCTCCTCTCTGGAAGAGATCATGGACCGGGCATATGAGAGATACTCACTGGAGCTACGCAGTGTCCAGGTTCTGTACAGCAAGTCAGGTAAAAAAAACACACACTTTGTATATACACACATGATGAACACCATTTACAAACATGCAATAGGTCTGAGCGGTCTATTTGCCAATTAGGTGAGGCATGGAAGACTGCTCGACTGCAAGGCTCCTCCATACAGCACATTCTCCAGCCCATGGACTTCACTGTCCAGCTGGCCAAGTGCATGGTGGAAAAGGATGCTCGGATGGCCAGGTGCTCATCTTGTACTACAGCATGTCAAAGAGAAAATAGCAGAGCTGATGCTGTTATGCATGCCTAATGATGGTTGTACACAGATATCTATGGATTATGCAGTACAAAGATATCTATGGATTATGTTACGTAATTTCCACAGTAAGGTCCACTGTATAAACATGGGGAAAAAAGCAACTTTGCATATTGGCTCCTTTATTTCATTTTTACTAGTATGTGTCCCGCAGGCTCAAAGTATCAGGTGAGCTGCCATTGCTCCATGTGAAGATTTCAGACCAGAAGCTTCAGGGTGTTTTTGAGCTTGTCAACAGTATCCCCCTGCCAACGACGGGCTCCACTCCCTCCTCCCCCTCCAGCCCTAAAAAGAAGGTATTCTTGTTGTATGACTGATCATATCAGTGAAAATAAAAGTTGATTCCCTATCACTCAATGCTTGTTTGTTTCTTAATTATACATTGAGTGCATTTCCTTGATTTTCAATAACATTTTGCCCTTTTCTAGGTGTTGTCTTTGGCTGAGGCTAGGCCACGAGCTGTAGTTCTTCACCCAGTATCCCTCCTAAATGCTGTAGAAACAGGTCAGCAGACTTCACTTAAAATTGCTGACTAATTGGGTTTCTTCTAACTCTCCTTTGCTGAAGGCTCCCTCTTTTGGACACTGAGGATATTGCACATTGTGACGAGTTTCATGTGATTACCACTCTAGCTTGTGGCTTAGATGGCTTTACATGCTCAAATGAATAATCCACTTAGTGCTGCCCACATACTATACATACCTGCTTAATCTCCCTAGTATTGCTTCTCACATTATTATGTCTTTTTCAACCTGAAATACACAGTATTATTGTAGCATAAGATGTGCATTACTTATGTCTACAAAAATATGTACATAGACTGTCTGATAAACTATTCCTGTTGATTTAAATGCTACATTTATCTCATCTTGTCTGCTAGTAGACTCAGATGAAGATACTGATGAAGATCAGCGATCCGCCTTAGAAGATCTCACAGACGTTCAGTTCAAGTTTGAAGTCAAATCGGTACTTTACATTACCCATTATCTCTTATCCTAAGCTAGGTCAAACCATATTAAAAGCACAAGCATGTTGAAATGCTTTGAACGTTTTTTTTTTGTGCACAGTGATAAAGAATTTTCTTTATATATTTGTTTTCTGTGTGTTTATCTCACACATAGACACACACACACACACACAAACACACACACACACACACACACACACACACACACAATGTATATTACAAAACACACACAAGCACACACAGTACAATGCCTGCCAGTTAAAAAAGGCAGAGGATCAAGCAATAAAATATGGGGACAAAGTGAGACTTACAACTGGCCTAGTAAGTTCATGACCAGGATGTTTACACATTATAGTGCAATAAACCTATGCCACACTTAAAATATAAGTAGTGGTAAGGCAGTGGATGTTTGGATACATTTTCTTTTGCGTTTCACGTTTGGTCGAATTCATTAGCGAGATTACCGTGTTGGGGCCAGAGGATAAGGGGCAGGAGAGTGGAAACTTAAACGGGTCAACAAAAGAAGTTAGTGTAAGATAACAAGTGGTGCCCAATGCTTTTAAGTTTCGCTTAAATATGGGAGTGGAACGTCTTAGAAATGTCAACTTGATAATCTAGGTTGCCAGCAATTGACGTGTAATTCTTCTCGTCTTCGTCCGATGATTTTCACACGAACCTTATCGCGCACCTTCCCAGACGCACTTTATCATACTTTATGTTCGCTAACCTCCTCGACTTTATGCCTGTGCGTTTCTCTCCCTCCACAGGCCCGTTTTCGCTCTCTCTGCGCTGTGTCTGTCCACGCTCACCATTTCCCTGGTGTTCGCCGCCATTCCACTGTGTCACCATGTGCTGGTTTTGGCCTTCGCCATGGCGATTGCCGGCACAGCCATGGGGGTGATCGACACCGTAGCTAACTTGCAGCTTATCCAGCTCTACCAGAGGGACTCCGCTGTCTTCTTACAAGTGAGCTTACAAGGGGTGTGACCGCTTTGAATCCCTGGCTCGCCTTCGCCTGTGACAACGAAGGATTCACCTCGCTTTTTCCCCCAGGTCCTGCATTTCTTCATCGGGCTGGGAGCGCTGGTGAGCCCCCTGGTCGCGGACCCGTTCCTGGCGGAGGGGAGGTGTTTGCTGGGGACCAACGGGACGTGGAACTCCTCCGCGTTCCCTCCCGACCTGAGACACCTCCGCGGCACCCTGGCCGGGACGGGGATGGCTCGCCCGAACGCCTCCCGCTACGGCCTCTACACGGAGGGCGTCATCACCACTAACGTCTCCTACGCCTTCTGGATCATGGCTCTCATCAACGTGAGCCGCGGCCGGAGATCAAATAAGAGTCGCTTTGAATAACAGCGCAGGGCCGTTCCCCAGAGAGAGAGAGCCAGCTGCTTTGAATAAAATGCCAGCCATACACGTTCACTTCAGTCCAGGCTCACCTCGACCGGGAAAGCCTCACTAGATCCCCCACGTTTAGCGTAGAAACAAGAGCCTAATGCTCTTTCCACACACACAAAAAAAACAAACAACACTAAACAAGTAGCAGGAAATGAACAACTGTTATCTTAATGCAAATGACGATGCGTTGAATGCTCAGGTGACTGTGATGCTTGACTGGGATGTGTTTGTGTTTGCCCAGATGCCTGTTCCAATAGCTGTAGGTGTGTTGATGTACCGAGAGAAGCTGCTACCCTGCTCCAGGACAGGAGCTCGTCTGCTCGATGGGGACGCTCTGTCTACGGCAACCTCCGCCCAGGGGCCTACCTCCGCCCAGGGGCCTACCTCCGCCCAGGGGCCTAGCTCCGACCAGGGTAAGACTCTCAAAGCCAAGGCTGGGTCTTTTGTAAGCTCCGTCTTATTTACCTGTCCCCTGGATATGGCCTGATGTGTCAACATGAGTTTCACGTGTGTTCAGGCTGTTTCAGAGTGAATTTGCCTTTACCTGCAGCTAACGTTTGCCAATAGTTTGACTAGACGTGTTTGCTCCCACAGCTTGTAAAAATAGCTTCTAATGTTTGCCGTAACAATTCCCTTAGCCATGCAGGGAATGTGTTGTGTGTCTGTGTTATGTTTGCAAAGACAATAGCGAGGTAGGTTTTTTATTTTTGCTGTTTGTAAGGCCTGTTTAGATACAGTCTAATTCACTTTAGGGAGAGAGAGGCATGCGATTCATTCATTTTATTTATATCACGAGCGTCTTCTCTTATTTTGGGAGCGGGGTAGGCTGATGGTGCACAGGCGTCTTGTCGACCCGTGCGTGTACGCAGGCACTCGTGTGTTTCACGTCTCACGTCTCGTTTGTCTCCAGGTCGCGGAGGTTCACTCGGTTGCTGCACATTTGACGTCCGTCAGGGTCGGGCTCGCTCCGTCCTCCTCGTCCACGCTCTGGGTGGCTCTGTCCTCTTTGCCACAGACGGCATCATTGTAAGACTCTAAACGTTTCTCACACACACACACACACACACACACACACACACACACACACACACACACACACTGAGAATAAAAGGTCGCCATGTTTGTTGTATTACCCAGGGTTCCTATGCTGGATTCCTGTATGCCTATGCGGTGTCTTCTCCGCTGTCTGTTCCTCACAAGACTGCGGGCTACCTGGCTAGTGTGTTCTGGGCCTCCATCACTGGAGGCAGACTGGCAGCCATATACCTGTCATACAGATACCCGACTAAAAACTTGATTACAGCCAGCCTGGTACCGACGCACACACACACACACACACACACACACATATATACCTAGACAACAATTACTTGTAATAAATGTTCCTTATTTCACGCAAGAACTACATTTGTGGGAGAGAAAGCTTACAGGACGGGTTTTTGGTTGTATGTACATGAGCCACAACTAAACGGACGTGAGAAATTAAAACAACGCTTTAGAATCCAAATACAGCCCTGCATGTTTATGTTTGCATCTTATTAATTTTACTCATGGGTGCCCACCCACCCACTCCCTCCCTCCCTTTCTATCTCCCTCCCTGGTTTCCAGGCGGGAGTGATCGTGATCCAGTGTTTGCAGCTGCTGTTTTACACCAGCACTGCGTTCCTCTTCATAGCCACATGCCTGTTGGGGGTGTGCATCAGCTGTGTGTCCCCTTGCATGCTGGCCTTCACCGAGGGGGTTCTCGACTACAAGGGTAAGAGAGATCCGTGCGGTCGACCCCCCCCCCCCCCATGGCCCGCAACCGCTCGTCTGTCATATCCTGGCTCTGTAGTTGTGTGTATTCGAAACCCGCTGGTTGTCAATGTTTGCCCGTGTGTCTGACCGAAGGCTGCGCCACGACGGTTCTGGTGACCAGTGCTAGCGCAGGAGAGATGATCTTGCAAGTCATCGTGGGATCGGTAAGGAACCACTAAACTTTTATTATTGTTATTTGTTTACAAACTGTCACCCCGCTGCCGATCGTTGTCACCCCGCAGCTGATCGCTTCCCCTCGTCTTTGCCCAGTTGATCCAAAGTCGGGGGAGCTACGCGTTCCCGTTGACCGGGATGGTAGTCGCGTGCCTGGGGTTCGCTCTGTTCCTCCTCCTGCTCTACTTCCAGCCGGCGCGTGAGGACAGCACTCCAGGTTAAGCACGTGGGCCGGACCTCAGGTCGACACCCCCCCACCCCACACACACATACACACATACACGCCGGAGATCTCCTGATTACAAACACTGTTCAATGTTTTTCACCTGTTGACATGTCTGCCCCCCCACCTCACCCAGGTCCTAAAGCCACGTCCCTGGGGGAGAAGCTGAAGGCGAAGGTAGTCATAGTGAAAACGACGGTGACCCAGTCGAGGTGTCGGGGCGGGGAGAAGGACAGACTTGTGGCGTGTGCCAGAGCGCCGCCGTTCAGCGGCACGCTGCGGGCCACGTGACGGCCCGGTCCGATCTGGAGAAGCGGTCGTTCTTTTCAGAATCAACGGAGGCCACTGAACATGCAGGGACACGCAAAATGCCTTGATCATCTACCCACATTCTCCGGTCCCCCGCCACCCACCGAACTTCTGATCAAATGAAACTTCCTGTTGGACCACCCCCCCCCCCGTGGTGATTAGCAATAAAAGCGGTCTCTACGTTTGTGTTCCCTGTTTTATCAAGCATACAACTCCCCGGAGTATTATCATCTCATTGAGTGGCACGCAATGTTGCGTCACATGCACAGTGTGTGTAGCCCTGTTGCACTTCCCTGCTTAGCGATGTCACACCACGTTAAAGCTGCCTCACTAGCAGACTGAGAACTGGGAGACGACGGCTAAAGCCTGCAGTAGAACAGATCACAAAACAAATGTATGGGCGCGCACACACACCAAAAAAGAAGAGGCGGAGAGAAGCAGATTAGAGAGATGGGAGCCGTTTTATTCGTCTCGTCTCTTCAGGTATAAAGGCTTCCTACTTCTCTCACAATGTTGCCACTTCTGACTAGTAGTATGTAAACATATGAAAAGTTGGAAACAATTACAGCTTGGACAGAACAAAGCAAGAACTGTAGAAGCAAACAGTCATTTCGAGTCATTCATTTGAAAACTATTTACGTCTGAACAAAAGCTCAGGAATATACATTATTATAAACATACAAATTCTTCAAATACAGGAAATGTGCATTTGATGTTGGGTCCACCTTTAGGGCAAATTAGTTTATGGTTTATGAAACCAGCATTAAGCGTGTATCAAGACCTGTAGATAGTAAAATATACAAGAACACTAGTTCATTTCCGTACACCAGCTCATTGATTGTTTTTTTTTAATAGAACATTCTGTTTAGGGTCTACATAAACAAACTCTTTGAAAATCTATGCTCAAAATATAAAAGTTAGATTCAACTCTCCGTTTATTTTTGCAATATAAAGTACTCTGTGTGCATAGTTTATTTCACTGTCTTTAATGGAAAATAAAAATGCGATATCGTTTCACATACTTACAGTATGTTTTGAACAATTTAGCTTTTGTTTTTTCTAAAGAGATGATCGGAAATACAGAACAGCGATGCGTTCGAATCCAAAGTTAAGTGCCAACATCAAACCCACTTGAATCAACAGTACACCACTAGCAAAATACTTTACATATAAACACGGATTAAAAATTGATCTGGCTTTCGATTGCCCTGAGTCGATGCAACCCGAGGACAGCCACTGCCGATAAGAGAGAAACCAACCACATGGTTAAACAAAGAAACGGAACCGAAAAAATTACAAACTGAAACTCACTATGCTGGAAAAGACAAACGTTAAAATGGCCCGATCTGGCGACCGTTACAAATATCGATCGCTATTCCGACAGAACAGCGGGAGTAAAGCAGGGACTAAAAAGGGATATTTGATCCGATCCCGTTAGATAAAAGCCGGAGCATTCTTTGCTGTGTTTTTTTTTTTTTACACTTCTCGCCGCCTTAAGGGCCAAAAAAACAGAGCACACACAGTTGTATGATTGTAGACCACGTTTTGGCTCGTGTAGAAAATATGGCAACGTATAAATTTTTTCCCCGGCTCTTTTTTTCTTCTCCCGACTTTGGACGTTTTACCGTGTGCGCTCGTCGACTGGGTGGCCCAGCTTCAGGTAGGGGGGGGGGGGGGGGGGGGGGGTTTTACCACCACAAAAAACGGGGGGGGGTTTTAA
>JAVQJS010141300.1:0-16186 GCA_036024795.1 Galaxias rostratus | reverse complement strand
CATCCATTATCAGAACCGCTTATCCTATGCAGGGTCACGGGGAGCTGGAGCCTATCCCAGCTGACTTTGGGCGAGAGGCAGGGTACACCCTGGACAGATCGCCAGTCCATCGCAGGGCCAACATAAAAAACGAGTGTGAACAAGATATGTTAGAAAATATATCGAAACTACTGTGCAAAGGTTTTAGGCATGTGTGAAGTCTTTAAAGTTAGAAAAAAATATCTATAATGTTTACTTCTTATTTATTTTTTATCAACTTATAAAATACAAAGCGAAAGGAAAAACAAATCAATCAAATCAAATCAAGTATAAAAAAAAACATATTAAACAATATCCCCCTATTTATTGGACAGGGAAAGGGTATAGGAGACCAAATAAGAGGAACAGAGTAAGTACCAAATGGTTGCCCTGAATGGAGAGAAGCGTCACTTTACAGTCATGGCAGGAAATATATCAGCCGATCGAGAGAAAGAGTGTTCGGTTCTTTTTTGGAAACCACACCTCTTTTTACTCCCACATATATCAACAGAGATCATCGAACCACTCAATACTAAGTGTCTCTGTTAAACTGAAAGCTATGACAAACTAACAACGGTATTTGGTGTCTTTGGTCTGTAAGTACAGTCGATATTGATTCATACTTTATTTTCTGTACTGAACATTAGCTGGTTTCATCATGTTCTCATCTTAGACATAAATACTTCATCATCAATACAGGACATTGTAACAGGACTACTACAGTATGCTGGCAGTTTGAATACGGAAGAATTTGTGGGACATGGACTTGAACTTCACCATTTCAATTCTTTCCTTACTACTGAAATGTGCAATCAGTGTCTCAGGTAAGGAAAAGTACCAATAAATAATGATTATGTACACTGTATACAGACTACTTGGTGTCTAGAATTCTAAGATATAGTTTTTTTTATGAATGTGGTCATATAATATAACTGTTTAGTCTAAGATAATATACCAACTGGTAAAATCAAATCCTGCATATTATCTATTCTGTATCATACACTGGTAACTATATTTCTAAGTAAAATGAACTGAGGTTTTCAAGCTGTTGCTGAGTCACATATATAAAAACCCCCAGTGGAACTCAGTTCCCTTTGGATAAACCAAGTGGTATCGCTATGCTCGAAACTAAGTTTTCAATAAAGGAAATGAGTAACTTCTAATAGGCTCGGTCACCGCTATGATATTTTTTAGAACGGTAAGAGACACTCATGTGAATTGAATGTTTCCTTTTATTGGTAATGACAGGTGCAGACATCCCTGGGCCAATCAACCTGACGGTGAATATTTGGGACGGTGAGGTAGAGGTGTTGTGGGATCATCCTTTTCAGGCCCCATTGGAGCCATGTTACCATGTCCAAATGAAAAAGTAAACTTTAACTTTACTCACCTTCTCTTGCTCTCATGTGCATGCATTCAAAGTTAAATCAACTCAAATCTGGTCAACCCCATCAAATCCAAAGTTGCCAATAAAAAATAAATATCATTACAAGTTTCCCACTTAGATGTAACAAATTAAAGTTGATATTTTATCTGAAATAAATCCTTGAATCTGATCTTTAAAGTTTACATTTAGTTAATATGATCATTTCAATATTTGTACAGTGTGTAGCACCTAATGATCATACACATCCACCTGAGGAAACATTCCTGTTCCAAGTCATGGAGTTATAAATAGTCAAATCTTTTGCAGGTATGGTAATAGTCATTGGGTTGATGTAAACAGCTGTATAAGGACCAAGGTGATTTACCTGACTCAGTGCATCAAAGACTATAGTTCCCGCTACATTGTCCGTGTTCAACTTGTCACAAAGGAGGGGGAATCGGCATGGATAACAAGAAAGTTCTACCCAAATCAGAGTGAGAGACTTTAAGTTGAGATGAATCAAGTCAACCGTAACAACTCAACAGAATGATGAAATATAAAATTTATGAAACTGTTATTTTTTAAGATTTAAACTTTTCATTACATTCAAATACAGTTTTGTTTTTCTTATAAAATGGCATGTCCTCATGTTTGTATGTAAAGGTAAACTGCTGTTACCGTCTTTCAACTTGGTGGTCACTTCAAGTTCGGTGATAGTCAAGGTTTATAGGAAGCCCATTCTAAGGAAGATATTCCCGCTAGGCATTATGTATTTAATTCACCTGGAGGAGATGGGTCTTGACAACAAGGTAATTTATTATTAAACAATTTGTGAGAAAGACATGGCTCTTTCTGGTGAATTTCCTTTATCTGGTAACTTGGACTGTATACAAAATGTTTTCAATGTCAAAAATGCATAGATGTGGCGAAGTGTGTTGACCTGAAAGTGTAAACTAAGTTTTGTTTAGATCAAACAAATAGGAGCGGAAAAGATTTATAGCCATTGCCCAGATTAATATGTGAGTGTATTTTGGTTTTCTAACAGACCACTGTGAAGTACTTGAGTGGAGAAAATGAGGATGAGGATACTGTGAGGTTTGATTCCTTACATTGGGGGAGACTGTACTGTGTCAGCATCAAGGAAATGAGCATAAGTTCGCAGTTCTCCAGTGAAGTTTCACCTCAACAGTGTCTACATCTGCCTGAACATGGTGAGAATCTACAGGAAAACCTAATTGAAACATCATAAGAGTGTCAGTGTTCAAAGATGAATAAATAACTTAAATACAAACGAAAGATTAAGAAAACTTTCCTATGGTCATTAAGTCCATGTTCTATGGATGTTTATGTATTATGTTTTCTATACCAGAGTGGTACATCACAGCTGTAGGGTCCCTGGCAGTGCTGAGTGTGATGGGTGTCTTTACAATCCTGGTTACAGGGATATTGTACTTCCTTAGGTATCCTGCAAAAATGCCAATTGCACTGGTAAGTATATTTGAAACAACATCAGTATTTTTTACAGCTTGAATAGGGAAATAACCAGAAACTGTTTATAACAATGAAATTCTTGTTGAAAAATATTTAGGGAAACAGAAATACTTTTTATTTTATTTTCATGAAGGCCGTTGCGGTGTTGTGCTTGGGTTCTTACTTTGGGCTGATCTACATAAGGCATTGCACAGTGATACACTCTTCTTTCCCATTTCAGAGAGACACCAAAAACAGCTGGTCCCCTCTCTCTGTTGGAGAGATCCCTATGGAAGTTGTCACAGACAAGGGCTGGTTTCTGATTGCAGCTGAGCCGCAAACTAGAACTTGGCTGGCTCAGAAGATGGAAAACGCCCAAGCACTTGAGATAGAGGAAGAGAATGGGGAAGAAGATAGGAGAACAAATAAGGATAGTGGGGTTGGCATGAAGTTTCTTGACGAAGGGATTGGAACTGACAGAGAGTTCCAAGGGAATAGTGAGTGCGACAGTCTAAGTAACTCAGAGAGTCTTAAGAGCAATGGAAATCAGACTGGAGAGTCCATCATGCAAGAGAGAAGCTTCACACAATGGGTTGATAGCGGAATGGGACTAGCATGTCAGTCTGACTCGTCAGGGAGTTTGGAGGTGGAAGAGCGGTGTGACCCTCAGCCAGACACAAATTATCTGGCTGGTGATATCTATCACAGCCAGAATCCCTGTACTTTGGACGGAAGTGATACTTTCCATCAAATTCCATGTGAAAAACAGACAGTATTGGCTGATGTTGTGAAAGAGTACATTTCAGGACACTTGAACTGTGTTTGCTTGGGAACAGACCACTGTGTTTGGTGCCAAACATATAGATGCTACAGATGCAAAAAAGAGAAAATATGTAGATGTGCTTGTTCCTCCAACGGATTCATCGACTGCAACAGATCTATTTCTCATACTTGTGAAACAACCTTATCGAGTTATATCAGGAAGACACATATACAAATGGAAACTGTAGTTAGTATGGATGAATGGGAGACAATTTCCAATTTACCTAGCATAGACCTGGAATGTGATTTTCCGCTTTTGATGGCAATGCCAGCAATACCCCTAGAGGAGGAAGGACTACGCAGCAACATGTCAATTTTACCCCTATCTCTCTATGATGTGGAACTGACAATTGAATGAAATAAGTAGAAAATAAACATGTGGAAGAAATGTTTATGTTGTGTGTTGCAATGGTTTGTCAAAAAGATTGGCAATATATTTTCACTTGTTCACTTGTGCATAATTTCTTTATAATGTTACTTAACAAGACTTATTAGTCATAGTCAAGTTTACCTATGAACAAGTTCAGATTTAGAAAATGTGAAATGACGTGTCATGGTCATTTGACAAAGACCCATCTGCCCAAGAGATGTTCTTAGTGCCATCCGAAGAAGAATGCTAGTGATATTCTAATGAGCATCGTGGTTCACTTGATATTACAATGCATTGTGGGAAACAATGAGTGCCCTCAATAGTGTTCCACAAATGTAACTACAATTCGGACACAAGACCCAAAATGCTGATCACTTAATAGAGCCCTAAAACGTAAATAGTGAGCCATTTCGGACACAGCCACAGACATGACTTTTAACTGAAGCTCATTTAATGGCTGGTAAAAACTTCTCGAAAAATAAATTTCATTTCAAAATTGTAAACAAAGATAAGGTCACTGTCCAAAATTAAACAGACTAAAGTTTAAGTGCCATTTTGCTTTAAATTGTTACCTTCTGAACGTAGTGTAATTCTTGACTTCTTGACGTAGTGTAAAAGGTAATGAAAATTAACTATGAAGTGCAATTTAATCGCTGTGTGCGTCAGTCTAAGTGTCGTACCAGAATATGGTGAATTGACAAACGTATCAAGTGTTTTGACATGCGAACTGCTTTAAAATGCGTTAATATTTTTTAATTAATTAATTTCCTTCTTATTAATTTCTTGTAAACAGCGCGTTAATGTCCCACCCCTACTTAAAACATTAGCCTCAGTTGTAGAAAAGCCACAATGTCGGTCTCTTACCGCTTTCTGTGCGTACACCCCGGGGTGAATGCAAACCCTGGCAGGGAAGCTAAATTTGTCATGATACCTGTGCTGTCTACAACACACGTTGTGCCCATAATTTGCGCAAGAAATTATGGCAGTCAGGAATATCGTGGATTGCATTTCAGATTGGCTGTAGCTGTTGTTGGCAGGGAAACGCACCACAGAGGCAGAACTACGCTGGGACATTTTTGCTGCTGCTTCTTCTCTGTACAGTTGATTCGTTCTTATTATTTTTCTCTGTTATTTTGTGTAAATTACCCAGTTTGAGTTTTCCTCAATCTTACATTTGGTTTACTATGTTAATTTTAAATAGTAATAATAAAAATAAATCATCACCTGTGAATTTAGATTCTACTTGGGCTTGTCTAAATGTGTTGGCTAAAAGTTCCTCCCGGTGGATACATTTGGCATTTGGATTCTGCATTTTGTTCAGGTTTTGCCACAGAGGCTCACAGCTGTTTCAACTACCCATTATCCAACAACAATGTTCCTGCTGTAATTACAAAACATCAGCAACCAATACTTGAAACATTTTGGTGTTAACTTAAACAATCTTACACCGAATTTCAGTGGAATATCTTGCTCTGCTTGATTGCTTTAATATCACTCAGCATGTTCAATGACCCAATCATAATAAAGGCCATTTTCTAGATTTAGGAGAAATTCTATCTATCGCGCTAATGAAATCGGCGCTTAATAGAAAAAGCTTGGCTTGAGCAAACCTCAACTTTCACATAAGATACAAGCCATTCTATTGACACAATTCAGCCGTCTCCAATCAACGTTAACTCAAGCCAGGCTTAAACAAACTGGTAGGGCGTGGGCAGATCGATCCAAATATCAATGCCAATGTTGGGATCTCTATCGGATACTAGCTTCATGGGATCGATTGATTTCAGATCCCTTCTTCATTCAGTACTTGCTACAGTGTCATCAAGGCATGTGTGAGTGGATATGTTGCTCTTTTAAGGGATTAGTCTACAAAGTTCTTTAAGTATTACAAAGTCCACCAAAAGTATGTGAGCTTTTAGTTTGTTTACTAAACAGCGCATTGTCGCACCCAAAGCAGTTTCATTTATGAAACGTGACGATAATGATTCCTTGTCCACATTTTGTTGCATTAGTCTCACCTGTGTAAGCCTTAAGGATGATTGTTTGCACCAGTTTCTGTTGGCTATTTAAGTTAATTTACACCGTAGCCCTGTGTTCATTCATTCTTTTTGCTGTGACATGTATAAAAGCTAAATATCCATGAAACAGCAAAAAAAAAACGATTGGAGCAATTTATTTTGAGAAAGTTGTTTCAGTGTTTCTATTTCTTTAGGTCTGCATGTGAGTCTGTTCCTCTCCTGTGTGCTGTAATAGAATGAGCGAACAAACCAAGGGCTCAGCAGAACTCATTGAACTCCAGATGGCTGTGCAACAACAGGAAGCAGCCATGGGGTTGCAGAGGCAAACATGGTGTCTACCACAACCAGGCAGTCTCCTTGGCGCTGGTGCTTCTACAGCTTAATTGATTTAATATTTTACTGATCATGTTTGGAGGAAACTAGGCACCGCCATCCCCAGTGTGAATCAACAACTCTAAACACACAGCCACAATATCAAAGTAGTGGCGTCAGGACAACTTTGAAAGTCCTTGAGTGGCCCAGCCACAGCCCAGACCTGAATCCGATTGAACGTCTCTGGAGGGATCTGAAAATGGTCGTGCACCAACCCTTCCCATCCAACCTGATGAAGCTTGAGAGGTGCTGCAAAGAAAAATGAGCAAATCTGCTCAAATATAGGTGTGCCAAGCTGGTGGCATCATTTTCAAAAAGACTTAGGGCTGTGATTGCTGCCAAAAGTACATTAACAAATTTTGATCAACGGCTGTCAATACATATGTGTGTAATATGTGTGATTTCACAATTATAGTGTATATATATATTAGCAATTTCAAAAAACCTTTCATGTTATCATTATGGTTTATTGTGTGTAGAGTAAAATATAGATCTTTATTTTGTGTAAATATGGTGATAGTTCAGAAAAAGTTGGGACTACCCTCCCAGAAATCCCATCTCACACAATGAAACTAGGTCTAAGTAGATAAAAGTTTCCCACATGCGAACTTACTGAAGTAGGGGAAGTTAGCAGTGAAGGCTAGCCGAAAGAACAAACACTTCCTCTTTCTGTTTGCTTGTAACTGATACTTAATAGTAAAGAATTCTTTCAAATTATGTTTGCTAATTCTCCAGCTAAGGAGAAGAAAGCCATAACAACCTATAACCATTGATTTTAGGAACAATTTCCAATCCCAATTTAATTCCAGTTCTCCAGACTAGCATATTTTATCAGGGATAACATTTAGATTGGGAAATATAACAAATCACAGGAAGAAACGGTAGCTCATATTTTAGTCTAGTGCCATTCTTGTGTTTACATACAGGACAAAGACACTTGCAGACCTCAACATTGGCCCTCTTTATCAAGGGTGTGAAACCAAGTAATATAAAGACAAAGCTAGGTCAAAGTGAGACTGATTGGAGTAGAAAAAAATATCTATTCATATTTCTATTGAGCACATCTCACATAAAGTATGTCATGATTTGCTTACAATTTTTATTACACTTTTGATAAATAAAAGCAATTATTTTTATTAGAATTTGTACTTTGTTTAGAAAATATATAATCAAACCTGAAATGGCAATAGATTTTGTTTTTTTCAGATGGCTTAAAGTTTACAGCGATGTGGATCTTTTTTCCATCTGTGGATTTATTATCCATTTAAAAACAGTGAAAAGGTTGATAACGGCAAGCAAGTAAAATTGTCACTGCAGAGAACAGACATTGTTGATATTTGGTTTTATATTCAAAAGTACTCCAAGTATCTGCTGCCAGCTTGTGCATGATGATTGTGTGGTATTGAGGAAATCTCGTTTCCTAAATCTAAGCTTAGGATCTAAGCTCTAATCTAAGCTTCCTAGTGTAGTTTATTTACTTTATTATCAAGAAGGGAGGATAGGAGTGTTTCCCACCCATCCTGCACAGAAGAGAAGTGGCATCTGCAAAAGTAAAAATCTGATATTTGTAAAAAAAATCATGCACACTTACATTCACAACCAATCGACAGCAAAAGTCAACATTTGCAAGACGCAATCACATACATAAAATACCAGAAAAATCTAGTGACGCCTTACCACTAAAACACATGCGTGTGTGTGTGTGTGTGAGAGAGAGAGAGAGAGAGAGAGGGAGGAAAAGCAAAGTATGACTGGTAATGGACATGCAACGTTTCCATTAATGATTAATAACACTCTCAATGCTACTTTCTTTTTTTAATATATCCTGTATTTTTTTAATAACTATTGAGTTCCACAATGAGGAGTCACTTGCCTGTTCAGATGAGTGGCTACTGCTGGCTATGGTAGTTTATCTGTGTATAGACTGGATCGCTGTATTCATAAATTAATTTGTACTTAATCATTGCCCGTTTCTGTTTCTTTGCCTGAGTGGTTATTCACTGTGAAAGAAAACATATTCACAATAGGAGTGACACCGCCCAACAAATTTTGACTGTCTGTGACCAAAGTTATCAAACTGATTAAGAACCACGTGGAGTGCACACCCTCCTGAGGTCTAAATCAAAACGCAGGATTTTGTGTTGGCAAGATCACTTCAAGTTTGAACCCTGGGTTATTTATACTATGGCGAGGGGTCACTTTTTACCAAGGTAAAATGCAAGGGCAAGGTAATTTACGATGCACACCTAACCTGAAGCAGATAATGTTCGAGATAATAAATGAATACGTATAAAACTACCGCCTACTGACCAATCAGTCCTCTTTGAAAGTTGTTCCATCACTCCCAGAAAATCTTGTGGACCTCTGATCAAAGTTCAAAGATTGATTTTATTTGTTATATGTCAGTGTAAAGGGTAGAAAAAAATACAAAAGAAAAAAATACATATAAAGTATCTTTTGTTATTAATAGTTCTCAAATACACACAGTTTACAAATAAAGACTGCTAAGGTTGCAGATGAAAGCATAAAGCAAACATTGTCTTTCATGCCATAAGAATACATATTAACAACACTTCACTTGATGGAAAATATACTTGTAATTATGATCTGGTTGGCTTGTGACATAATATTGGGAGCAGTGATATTGTTAAACCTATTCATACAAAAATTTGCACAGTCTACATTTAACCTGTGGTGGAAAACACTAAAATGTTCCAACAAACTCAGAGGCTGAGGGGAGCTACTTACTACTCCCTTACAGTTTTTCCTCAGCGAAAGGATGTCGTGTTCAAAGACGAGCCTGGTCAGAGTTTGAAAGTGTCACCTCCAGGTAACACTCACTAGTGACCTTTCCGACGCTCAGACTTAGAAAGGCCCGTGAGGGACTGGGCAACAGGGTACTGGTTCTGATGCCCCAGGAACCCACTTTTCAATCCACCAGCTACCAACAATCACACACACCAACTGACCTCAGAAAACACCTTGCCACACTTTCCAAACCTGGACTGAGTATGGTGGCCCTTAATAGGCCTCACCTCCGCTGGTGGTAGTTTTTAATAATGAGGCAAAATGATCACCATCGGTGTAGGGGTTAAGACATCTGGGGTAATTCCAGATTGATCAGGGACCTTTCTCTAGCTCGCACACTCCAAGTCTGTATACAAAGCACCCACAGTGTGTAGGGTATTACAACAGCCAGGTCATGCCCCCGTTCACATTGACAGAGCTGAAGTGGAGAGTCTCCTGCTTCAAGTTCCTCTGTGTGTTCATAAATGATGACATCACCTGGTCCATGCAATCTGTCACAGCAGTGAAAATTGCCCAAAAAAACCTATATTTCCTGAGAAGACCCAAGAAGTTTGGCATGTCGGTCAAAACCCTCATCAACTTTTACAGGTGCACTATTGAGAGCATCCTCACAGGTTGCATCACTGCCTGATATTTTGTACTCCAATTCCCACTGTCCATATCCCCCATCTGTACATATGATGTATATCTTAGTTACTTTTATATTATTTATATTTCTGATATGGATATTTTGGCTCTGTTCTGCGTAGTTGCTGCCTGCCATCTCAAAAGAATTTCTTTGCTCAGAATGATCCTGTATTATACTGTGCATTTGACAAATAAAACACTTTGACCTTTGAGCATTTGGACAAAGTTCCCTCTCTCAGACAGAAACTGTTGAAACTGTCCACTAGCTGTTGCTGGTCCTGAGAAAAAATTAAATTTCCCGTGAGATTTTTGCATAGTTTTTTATCTTTTCTAATTTCCATTTTATTTTTCCTTCTTAGCTTAATCAGTTGCTTTGTTTTTACATCAGTCTGTTAATATACAACATCCATCCATCCATTATCAGAACCGCTTATCTTATACAGGGTCGGGGGGGTGCTGCAGCCTATCCCAGCTGACTTCGGGCGAGAGGCGGGGTACACCCTGGACAGATTGCCAATCCATCGCAGGGCTAACACATAGACATACAACCATTCACACACACATTCACACCTATGGACCATTTAGAGTAACCAATTAACCTGCATGTTTTTGGACTGTGGGAGGAAACCGGACAACCCGGGGGAAACCCATGCCAACACGGGGAGAACATGCAAACTCCACACAGAAAGGCCCTCAGGTGGTAATCGAACCCAGGACCTTCTTACTGTGAGGCAACAGCACTAACCACCGCGCCAACCTGCTGCCCCTAACAACATGTTACTATAAAATCAACAAGGTTTCTGTTTTCTAGACTAGATAAGGGTATTCATGATCCTAAATACAAATAATCTTTAAATTGTTGATGTTATTGATGTTTGTACATTTGTTTGAGCAGATGTTTGTACTGCTGGTACTATGCCTCTCCCTTTTCAATGAATGGACATGATCCTATCCCTAATGAAGATGAATAAAACAAATGCTCCATTACCAAATGTATATAAATTCCGTCAAAAGAAAAATGTTAATACATTATTTTTTGATTTCCATGATGTTGCTGCTGTTTTTGTCCCAATTAGAACCGCTATTTCAATTACTACTCATTGGAATTAAGGTAGGCAAAATATCATTGCAATAAATCCCGATGCACCACGTTACGAAATGTATTTGATTTTTAAAATAGGCTTTCCCAGGTTAAGATTGATTACCTCTTATCTATCGTCTGAGTCACACTGGTAAACGTGTGGTTATTGTTTGTCAGCAATAAATGGACACTTGACAAATACACCCTAACTTTGTACCGAGGCGCATTTCTACTCATAAAACACAAACGTTCACAAACAGGTAAACAAACTGCAGGTATAGCGTGTAAGTGTGTATGTATTTTCATGGAATTATCATGAAGACAGACAAGAAATTTAGGAAAGGTATTTTTGCATAGAGCAATCATCTTGCGAAAGAGCCAACAACAGTGGAAGGTTGCTGAATAATTGTAGGGCGGGACGAGGTTAGCAAGAGGAGGGTTAGAGGTGTCAAGTTACCTGGAGTAGTTTTCAGTTAGTTTAGAATAAACCATTGGGTCATTTACAATCGATCTAAAGTGATCTGATAAAATAGAATATCTGATAGAAGACTGTTGTGCCCAAAATGGATACACTGTTGAAATCTTTATAACAGTCTCAAGCAAGAAGATTCTGGCAAAGGTTTGGGAAATATTTGGGAAAAGGGGAAAGAGCGGAGTAAATAAAGTGAAAAAAATCTCAAAACGGTTGAACGCGCTCACTAAAACAACAGGTTATATTCAGAATTGATGAGAGAAGGCTGTTGGTTTCCGCACTTCCAGAGAGAGGGGGACGGTAAATCCGACTAATAGTGTCACCTGAGGCACACCCGTGCCTGATTAAGGAACAAGGACTACACGATGGAGGTGAGTATAGTTGGGATTGCAGATACAAAAATCCTGCCGTTGCTGTTCAAAGTAAAGAATACTTAGAACCGCTGGTGGTATTTTCTATTGTAATGTGTTCATTTCTGATTTCTAAAGTATTGGTACTTATCCTTGTTGGAGGTACCAAACCCCACACGTCTTCGCGCGCATTCACGGAATCTTTCATTCCCATCACCAAACCCTTCGTACGGAAGGGACACGCATACAGTGTGTGTGTGTGTCTTGACCTCCGCCAAACCCCGGTCTATCGAAACCACAGAAAAGGACATTACTGGTACAAAATATGTGAAATATCCGCTCTGGACAATTCATAGTAATGGCACACGTTTGTATATTTTTACATAAGCAACCACATATGTATTATATATGTATTATATTATTATTTTTGTTCAATAGTACAAATTGATGACAACAGCGATGACAACGTTAGAAGTATGGCTTGATTGTTGGTACACTTCTGCATGAAACGTTTCGGATAAACTGGTTGAACCAGTTAGGTTGCCTTTTGTGTTTGCGATGTTTGTTTTCTGTATTCTCAATTTGTCAGAATAAGCTTCTCGGAATTGCTTTGATGCAGTAACATCTTCTGAGAACCTGTACACACAAAAACAGCGAGATTAATGGGAGCACCACCATTAGACTAAAAGCCGAATCTATCCATAGAATGAACCGTTCAACCTGTTCTTCAGTGACCCCATTCTGCATAGTCATCTTGATCTCTTAAAAACACATAATTAAAGGATAAGCCTCACTCACTTCGAAAGATGATTCAACTGTCGTAGTTTCCTTGGCACACTATTTATTTGATTAGGTGTATTTTTCTGCAGATTATTCTCAATATATATTGTTTAATCATGTCCAGTGAATATAAATCATTTGTATGACCCTCTTTTAAAACAATATTTGAAAAGTTCGGATTTGATGAAGAAAAGCATATCGTTATGTTCCTTATCTACTGAACAGTTTTTTGCGAAGCCGGGTCCGACAAAGGCTAAGGTCATAGATCTCAAGTAGACAGAGATATATTTGCACTATTATCTCAGGCTTTTGGTAAAACTGTTGTGTGCAATGTAAAATAATTTTAATTTATTTTTTAATAGAGCATACACTTTGTGCATGTCTGTCAACTCCATTGTAAGTATGTGTTAGACTGAGTAAGTTGGTTCATACAACGTGAATACCGGCAGTGAGGAGTCATAGAAAGACAAGGATCTCCCTCACTTACATATGCTGACAAAGTCTTTACCCCCTCCTTCTCTGTCTGTTACACAGAAGTTGTGATTCCATCTAGAATATTTAAAGAGAGATATACAGAGACATACATACTATTGAGAACCAAAGACTATTTAGGAAGTGCTTTATTTTTGTGATAAATCAAATTGACAACACTGAATTAAATTGTTATTAGACTGTGAAATTCTAACAATAAATTGGCTGACATATGAGATAAGTCAACTCAAATTTCCTTTTCTCTTGCTAGAAGTAGGAAACAAATTAATTATTGTTCATTCAACTAAATTATGTGTGGTTTCTAAATGGAAATCAGTATCGTTCTCTGCTCGGTGACAAATGAATTAACCCTACATACAGGCACACACAAACTTGCATACACCCTTTCTGCAATAGTATTCCAACATCTATAATTCCTACCACTTTTTATACTCTTCTATTTCTTCAGACAAGCACCAATAGAACAGAAGATAGCCACACACCATTAAACCCCATCAAACAAGGTAAGCTGTCATCAGATATTGTAGTTTATAAGATATTTTATTCCAAATAAGTAATTTGATCAGGCGCTTTCCATGGGTAAACATATAGTAAAAAGCACTGGGACTATGAACTATTACATCACTTTAGAGTTGTTTTAATTAACGCTAATTACATTAATGTTAGTCATCTATCGATCTATAGATTTGAACAAACTTCACTTTCAGTTAAATCATGAATGGGTATGAGAAGAGGGCTAAGGGAAGGAAAGTAAGTTTTTGATACCAAGTAGTAGTCCTAATGTGTAACATGTCGACCAATTCAAAGTTGCAAGATAATCTGTAGGAAAATGTTGTGAAAAAAAAACATTATTGTTTTATCTTGTGTTAAATAATAAAGGGTGTTTGTTGAATTGTTTTATAAAAGTAATATCATACTCAAGGTCCACTATCAAAATATGTTATGGCTAGTCCTCCTGCCAGTGCTCTGACCAAGGCATAGAACTGTATTATAAACCAGCTATATTTATGTCATGGGAAGATTTTGAATTACTGTTTACAATATATTGCTATTCAATGTTTTTTATCTTATCTTTGACTCTGGTTTTTCTTCCAGACATTTACACTTTTTCCCCTTCATCGTTTAGCTTTCTCTTTCGACCTTTGTACTTTTAATTGTTTCAATCACTCTTCTCTTCCCATGTCTTAGTAGTCTTACGGCCTGGCCAACACAGAAAGCCCATGACAGCTCCCAAACCTCAAAGAGAGAAGGTGTTGCAGCGGAAGAAATTGCTGATGACTGTTCTCACAGTCATAGTGGTACTAGGAATATTGGTAACAGCTGGCTATTTCAGTGAGTCGAATGCCAAACAGCATGGTGTTTTCTTTAACAAACGTACTATTGTACTAGATCCATGCAAATATGTAAAAAATTTCTTTTTATTTAACAAAGACGTTACATGAGGTATACTTTTTAAAGTAAACTACATGAAAAGGTTAAACATCATATAAATGTAATCTATTATATCTATATAAACATGATTAACATAGACATTACATGTGCATTTGGGTACACAATAAAAACTGTTTAAATTACATCCTCGTATTAAAGCTAATACATGAATGCAAAACTCTTTTGCACTTTTATACTGTTTTTCTAGATTCTAATTGATTTAACAATCAAATGTGTCGATTATATTTATAAGGTCTGGCTAATGCATTATCACCTTTCCCCTCAAGTCAAGCAGCTGATTGACAGCAAGTACTTCTTCTGCAAGAGTTCAGTGAAATTTATACCACTGGATAAAGCCTGTGACGGGCATGAAGATTGTATAAACGGAGAGGACGAAAGCATTTGTTTGTCCAGTCTGAGAGTTAATACTACCTTTCCAGGTATTTAATACACACACGCCCACACACGCTCATATTCACTCACTTCGCTCACACTTTCACTCTATTCACTCCTTCCTCTTTCTCTGGCCAGTGCGTTTGATTACAGAGCACAATGTGCTTCAGGTCTACAGTGCAGAGACAGGCTGGAGGAGTGTGTGCAGTGAGAACTGGACCGTAGAACATACAGAGATAACATGTCAACGGTTGGGATACAAATAGTAAGTGGGCTATGATTGTCAACTTTGAAGGAGATTCATTTATCAATTATTGTTGATCAGACTGTCTTCATTTACAATGACCAAACTATTGATGGTTCTAACTTTTGCAATATTATGGGTACTATGTACTTAGTAGGCTGCATCATATGAGGAAACTATGTGATAACCTTTAACATTGCGATAGCAATATGAGTTGCCACAAATAAACATGGAGTACGCAGTTCAGCCTTTCTGGTGCTCAAAAACAATAAATTACTAATGGAAAATTTTCAAGGAAACCAACATATTTTTATTGAACCATTTCAACTTGTTCCTTAAAAAATAAAGCACCAATAAAAAATGTATGAATGATGATTTAAAGTCTCCCCTCTTACTATCTCCCAGCTCACTTCCTACTATGTCTCCCCCTGCTTGAGATTACTCTTAATCACTTACAAGTTTAAAACTAAACATGATTCAATATGTTGTATATATTATGTTGTATATAAATCCATCCATTGTCAGAACCGCTTATCCTATGCAGGGTCGCGGGGTGTATATAAATATAGTGCAAAATAAGATACTGCAGTCTTTTTCAATGTGTTTGTCTTGGAAGTTATAATTGCAATGATAATAAAAAAACTGTATATTGTGTAGCCGTTGTACCCAGCCATCTAGATGTGTGGTTTACTGTTTTCTAGTTACGCTCATAACCACATTTTTAATGCTAATGTATTATTTTCACAACTTTACTGTATTCTTCCAGCAAGCCTCGCAGCATAATTGTTCCAGTGCAAACATTATCCTCTTCTCTAAAGATTGGACCCTTCACTTCAATTGGGGCTGACATCAGGACTACCCCTATACATATGGACACTATAGACAAGTAAGTAAATACATTTTGGGGATTATTGTGACACCACTGGATCAGTAATATGGTTTTGGTATTTGGAGGGAAAAAACATACAGTTTAAATCAATCTGTGGTTATGGAAATATTTGTACATAATGTTTTTAACATGTAGGAATTAAAAAATTGGGGTTGGTTATTGAGTGGAAAGAAATATGTGAAA
>JAVQJS010141294.1:0-15226 GCA_036024795.1 Galaxias rostratus | reverse complement strand
TTATAGCCAGTCACAATAACAACAGCACTTAATAACCCAAAGATTGTCTTCAATCTAAGAAGTAAAAATCTGTTCTCCAACCCTTACTCTCCTCTCAAATTATGCTTAATTTACAAATGCACACGTCGTCCACTCGCTTACTTAGAGAAAGGAGCTTTTAGTAACCTTTACTTCACATTACAAACCAGTGAACTAGATGGATCAAAACAATGTATGACAGTATGTAAAGACAGGGACAAATATGTATGATGGGACAAACACAGGTCCTTAAGCGGAAAATAAATCTACCCCTTTGCTTTGATGGGAAAAGGCTGCATCCTCATGTTGTCCAAACACTCAACCAACGTGGCACTTTGTTAGAGACGCAAGGATCTTTTCTGACAGCCGGCTTGCAAAGGGTGGGCTACATTGTAGGACGTAGCAGTGACAAGACAGAGTGGTGATTCCGCTGGGGTGCGGAGTGTAGTTGCGTAACTGGATCGGATAGAGAAAGAGAGACGGCGGGCGCGAGAGAAAGAGAGAGAGAGAGAGAGAGAGAGAGAGAGAGAGAGAGAGAGAGAGAGAGAGAAGTGGCATAGCCTCACTCTGCCATATGGCAAACCCCATCTGCCCGTCCTCAGGCAGGGCAGAGACAGTAACAGGGACGGTGGTGGGCTTTTTGCCAAGTGTGTCCAAGCCAGGCTGCAGTGGACCTGCATGGGTCCTTATGCAATCTCATCTGTTCTCAAAAGTAATCAATGCCTGCATGTGATTGAAAATGACAGTAGGGGTCTCTTACTACTGCCCATTCAATCATGCCAGATCATTGACAAAGACAATTCTAAGTGAAAATTCACTGTGAATGTAAATGCATAACAATAAGACTGGGAAAGCGAGACTAGTTGCACTGGCTGTTCCTAAATACTGTCTGTTGCATTTTAAGAGGGTGCTGTGTTTGTCTGTCTGAAGGAGTGGGGTGATACTGAGTTGCATTGGTAAAAAGAAACACCATATGTCTTGCTCCCTTCATTTTCCCACCTTCCCCACCCCCACCCTCATAACAGAGCATCTGTGGCCACATCTCAATAGTCCTTATACGAGCAAGAATGAGACATCAACCATTGCTTTTTACTAGGGATATTTGGCTAGCTTGCGTGGACTCGTTGGACTTGGTGTCAAAGTCTGCTCGCTCCCTTCCTGATTTCAGCTGTTTGCAGCAGCGTGGAGCCTCCGGCATACGAAGACCGGGCCTGCTGGGTGCTACCCAGCCAGGGGATGGTGTTAGTGTTGATGCTGGGCTCAGAGAATGGCTGGAGGAGACAGAGGCTGTGGGGGTTTGGCTGTTCAGGGATGGAAAGGTGGTGGGTGTTAAACCAAGGGACGGCGGTTTGATGGTGTCATTTTGGGGGATGGGGGATGTGAGCTAGAGGTTTTGGTAAGGAGATCCCTGGTGGCCTTCAGCCCATTCTGCTTGCTAAATTTAACAAACACACACACATCCACTGACTCACACACACACATTTCTCTCTCTCTCTCTCTCTCTCTCTCTCTCTCTCTCTCTCTCTCTCTCTCTCTCTCTCTCTCTCTCTCTGTCACGCATACACGCACGCACGCACGCACACACAAACAGCGGGGAAACCTTGAATGAACAGAGCACCGCCCTACCACTCCCCACTTTATATTCATGAGCCACTAGTCCATGTCTGGGGTACCATCTCCCCTGGCAACACAGGCTCTGCCCCTCTTCTTTTGTACTAGGACATCTGAGAGCCATCTGTGTTCAGACCCTTAATCCCACTCGCAACGCATTCTGCAGTGGGTGGGTGTGTCTGTGCGTGCATGTGTCTGCATGGATCAATCGGTTAACAGAGAAAAAACTGAACTGTGCATGTACGACACAACGCACACTGAATCACGTTCATCCTATAAGGCATGCATAACGGACGGTAGGTACAGTTTGTTCCACAAGAATGTTTGACTACATGTCTAATTAGTCCTCCGCTGCTAAACTCTCAAGTCAACTTGAAAGTTCCACATCAAAGGATGGATTGATTCCAATTATAAATCCAGGATGATGTGAGCTGGAAGTTGTCCATTTACAACAGCTTGTCCCAAGTGAGCCACATCAAAGTGGAATATTGTCTAGAGCGCTGTTGCTCTTCGAAGACTCAGAAGACTCACAGATAACTCCCTGATTGCTTATAGTTTTTCTGTAGGAGATTAGTATGCTGCCTGTTGACAGATGTCCAAACTGCTTTAATTAGAAATAATTACTGTGAGGGTCCTAAGATAACCCCTGAAGTGGTCTACTCCGCAGAACCAGTAATAAACAGCTGGGACCAGAGGATTCCACAGATGCCAACTTGTAGCCAAAGATACAGATGTGCATTAGATACAGAGATTATTTCTTTACTACCTGTCTCACTCAAACCCTCTCCCATCTTTTCTAACAGAACTTCCATCTGCCAATAGAGTTCACCCTTTGTGCTATGTTAGTGCCAGAGAACAATAAAAAGGTTTAGAGGACTGGCCCCTCCAGGTTTGCAGTGGACAGGAGCTGAACGCCACTGTGCTCGTCTGCTGAACATGCTTTTATGGCAGCTCGCCTGGAAGTGAGGTGCTAATGGCAGGGCTTTATTCGGTATCTGTCGTCTGTGCCACTCAAGAGATGTGGGAGCAGACTGCCCGCTGTCAGGGTTTAACGATGTATGAGTGTGTGTGTTGGTTGAAACTTACAAGGTTTGGTGTGTGCCCTCAAGCCTCAGTCAGTCACCTCTACAAGGATTACTGATGTATGGATGACATTGGGTGACTTGGATGTATTGGTGGGAAATCCAAGTGGGGACTCATCTTGTTGATCACTTCTCTGCTGGATCGGTTAATGCGGTAGAACCATAACTAGTTGACACAGCCTCCCGAAGTAAACTGAAAAAGATCCATCCCTGGTTCGCTAACTCAATCTGGCTAGAGACATCACTCGATATTATCTCATCTTTTTTGACTGAAGGTACAGTCGCGCCAGTCAGCTACATTTGCCAGACTAATACATAAGCTCCACACTGAGCAAACAGGAGATGAATCCTCAGGCCACTTCTTAGTCATCATACTCATGTGGAATATTGAGGGACGGTTTGTAACTCTCTGATGGAAAGTGGCACAAAACATTTAAAGTCTTTGGGATGACAGTTTACTTTGTTTTATTCAAGTACAGTTAGTAAAAAAAAAAGTTGCCAAAAAGATTATATCACAGACAACCAGTATCCCTTGTATTATAATCCATAGTTTGTGTTGTTGTACATTTGAAACAAATATAAAAGTTAGTTAAGACAGTTAGCTAACACCTAACTTTGTGCACGCTATAGATGTCTTTGATAAACTGTATGCCCTCAACATACAGCACTAAAATATTGACCACCGAAGTGAATCAGAGGAGCATGGCTTAATAAGGGTCCATCCATTGCAAACAAAGTATGTTGTTTCAGTTCACATGAGAATAAAGAAATGTAACATCATACTAATCTTGTTAGTAGAGTAGGTAGACTACCGAACAGAAAAGTTTATAAAATAATAAAATGCAATTTAGACCTTCATATACAATTTTTGCGGTACAGAAATAATTTTCTGTAAGAATGATTACAACAAGTATACCTACTGTACAAATGTAGTGTTTCTGAATTAAGGTACAGAAAAGTGTATTTTAAAAAAGCAAACAAGATTACACAAGATGACCAAGAAATATATAAAATAAAAAAGCAATTTATAGCATATTTTAGTGCAATCTAAAAAAACATAACACAACAAGAGCTGTTCTTCATAAGGCACAGCAAATCAATAACACAATATTGAACACATTGCAGGGCACAGAAATTAGTCAGTCTCTATTTACTTCCTAAAAATTTTGTGTTAATCTCTTAGTGATCATAAATCTATTACGTCTTCATTTTGGACAGGTTCATGTCTACCGAATGGACATGTGTGTTCAGAAACCTAATTTGTCTCAAATAAAAACCTGACCTAGTGCATGTTTACCAAACTCATACAGCCTTACTCCTTACACTGCAATGCCAAAATGAATCCAGTGAATATTAATGTCTGCTTTGTTTTACCAATATCACCAACTAGGGCTTGTGTTTACACATCTTGATCCCTATAGTCACCATATAATCCTGCCCTTCATACAGTGTCAAGTAGGGCCTTCAGAAAGTCCATCACTATGTATGCCCATCACAGTACAGGTAATGATAGTAGGTGAAGTAAAATGTATTAACCTCTACAGAGCGATCATCTTCCGTCCATCCATTCATTCATTAAATCCTGGCTGTAAGGTTTATCAACAATGAAAGGTGAAGTGGTAAACACTCTGAATGTAAACACGGACTGTGCCGTTTTAATGTCCCTGTGTGAGCACTGGGATGTCGATCTCTATGGCAGACATCCGCGAGCGCGTCGAGTAGTGGGGACCCACGTAGCTGGATGCATAGCCCTGCGAGGGTGCATAGCTCTGGGAGGGTGCATAGCTCTGCAAGGGGGCGTAGCTCAAGGAGGGAGCATAGCTGTACGTTTGGGTTCCTCCAACTTCTGAGCCATAGCCGTCTGGGGCAGACATCTGGGACATGTAGACCTGAGGTGGAACAGGGGCGGCCAGACTCTGAACATAGCCCTGAGAGGAGGCATACGGCTGGGCCTCAATTACAGTGGGAGCATACCCCTGTGGAGGGAGGGCCTGGGGGCCGTAAACAGGGGAAGGGGGGAATCCATTGGCTGTGAGGGGCTGAGCAGACAGGGAGGTTGGCATGGAGGGTAAGGGTAGCCAAAAGGGAGAAGGCAGCTTCTTACACATGCAATACCACATGAACATCAACAGAGCAGCAAGCATGAGTCCACCTGAGCAACCAATGGCAACGTAGACGGCAAATCCATCTGTGAAAATCTTGTCGTACTTGATGTTCATCTCCTTTGTTTGGAAGAGGAACCAGACAGAAGGTGCCATGGCGATGGCTCCGCCAAGGAACAAGAACATCCCAGCCACAAGGTGGCAGCCTGCGCTGTTGACTAGACAGCGGATGGTTTTAATATCTGGTTCCGGCTTGTCTGAGCAGCAGCAGGTCTTACACATGCCTGCCATACACAGCATCAAGGCCAGTGAGCCAAACAGCAGCCCTATGGGAAGGCAAAACTGGAGAAGCCTAAGGTCCAGCTGGTCCACTTTAGAGTACCACTGGGGGTAAAAGAAAAGCTTTAAGTTAATGTCTATTATGAAAGAAAAGGCATACCGAGGGTTTAGATGAAAATGCGTTAAATCCTTACGGTTTTTACCTCTGAATCGTAGAAAAAGCAGCCTGAGTATCCATCTTGTTTTACACACTTGGCCCAGAGGCCATCATACACGCTGACGTTCTTGGCATTTTTATTGAAGGTGACGAGTCTTGTCACTCGCCACTGAGGAATTACTGTCGCCACTGCAATCCCACCCACAGAAACTATGGCGATGAAAAAGGAGAAGGCATTGGTGGCGTGGATGTCCCGGCACGTCATGGTGGACTTGGCACAATCAGTCAACAGGAACCTTTTTGTTTTTGGAGGAAATAAAAAACAGACAAGACTGGTGATAACATCAAAGCCTCTGGCTACAGTTATTATAGTATATCGTTTCATAATAGTTATTATTAAACTAGAATTAAAGAAACCATCAAAGGTAAAAACATCAAAAATTGCAAGCCTGAAGATACAGTAGGATCTATACTTTATACGATGACCTTATCAGTTTGTGAACTGTGCCAAGGACTGACCCAACTAAGCAATCCCCTTTTCTATATTTCTATTCACTATTACCGCATAGTTACTGTATCTGCATGTCCCCAAGAAACAATGCTGGCATTTCACAAGCAGTTGGTCAGGCATGATGAGTTGTTTGTTTTTAGCGGAGCCAGCCACAGGCAGACGAAATACAAACTTTGTATGGCCTTCACAAATCACACGAACGATGCTCTCAGACAAGCAATTCATGACTGAAATACAGCGGTTACTTTAAGAAGCATGAAATTAAGCATTGATAAAATTTTGAATAATGCCCAAAATCGCTGAAATTCGTTATATTGCAGAAGTTACGTTGGACGTTCAACAGTAAATAAATTAGTTGTACTCATATTTTCAACTTCAGCTGCACACGCTTACGACAGTCGAGTGAGTCAGGGCGAGGCAAGGGGTTAATCATTTGACTGACGCTAGCGTGACAAGGCAAGCTATCTAAACAATACATAATGTTGGCTAGCTGCTAGCAGAGCCATCAGTTTAGTAGTACGATTTGTAGCGAACTTTTCAGTTAAAGCCACTAACGTTGGATTGCATTGGTAATAATAACTAGACAGTAAATTATTTTAACTAAAGTAAATATTAGCTGGCTAACCAAACATATCACGGTAAATTAAATTGGATTTAGGCAACCTGTTGCGCTTCAGTTTCAGAGAATCTTTTCTCAATGTGGCTACATTTCTGAAGTAGGTAGAATAAAAAGGAGACCCTTCTTCAGCGTGAAGATTAACACATTTTTACCTTGTCAGCTAGTATACAATCTTTTTAGCATGTGTTGTAATTTGCCATTCCAAACCGATGTTGTTCATCTAAAATTTCGACGAATGCTATCCTTGTTGATCGTGAATCTTCACCTTACAGCGCAGCGAGATACGCATGCGCTTCAGTGGGGCTATTGCAGTCCACTGCTTTTCTGACTACCGGTAAATTAGGGTTCTGGGTCGTAGCGTGTGGAACGGCTTTATTTCTGAGTTTGGTTACGGAGTATGGACATTGTGCATGGAACCATATATGTATTGAATGAGAACTTTATGTTGTGATGTCATGATGATATTTATGAATATGTGAGAAAGTGAGCTATAAGAATTTTTGAAATAAATAAAACATTTAATTGTCTACTACGCTGTTGTTGTGCACTAATAATAATGTGGTAATTATAATAATAGTAGGAAGATACAATAGTAGGTTTTTTCCCAGCACAAATTGATATATCAAAAAATGTCTGATAACACAGCAAAATTAGAAGTTAGGCTCATGGAAATCTGTAATTACTGAAAACTGCATTCTTTTTCATGAATTGCAGGGAGATGTCCAGATCCATATGATATACAAATCCGCTGGACAAGATGGACTGACAGACTACTTTCTCAATGGTAAACTAAAGTAATTCGACTTACCGTTGACATCGTACTTCAACATGCCTGAAATTATTTTTGATGGCGTAAAATATTAATTGGCAGCATGGTTAAAAACCAACTGGACAAGTGAAATGTGCGCATGTATCCTATTTGGAATATGTAATTGTTTTGCTTTTCAGGTGATCTTCCAGAATCACCATTTCCAAGCCCATCGTTTCCTGGGTCTAAAGTTGTTCGTAGAAGGAAGAAAAGACAGGTGTGTGCCACAGGTTTTCCAACACCCACGTGTGCATTAGTCAGAGGGATAAATGTTTGGCATCATTAGTTTAGTGGGATGCTTGCCGGCAGAGTAATCTGCAGTCGTACGCTTTCCTGTGTCTGGACTGTAAATTAGAAAATGCTCTACTTGTTTTTTCAAAGCCAATTATGTTGTTAGCTGTGCATATAAAATGCCTTATGCTGATTCACCAAGCGAGGTAGACATGGGCCTTTCTCCCACGCCCCATCACTTTCGTCCTCTCTCTTCTTGTCATGAAATATTTACTGAACGGGTGGAGGAGGTTCTCTGTTGCTCGTCTGTGGCAGCAGTTGGACTATGGAAGTAGCTCTGTTGCTCTCTCCTCCACTGCAGAGCTACGCTGACTTTACTGAAATGTCGAGATAGACATTTTATTTCCATGTTTTTCTTAGACATACATTTGGAAACCAAATCTGTAGATTTTCGTGTGTGTGCTTGTGTTCAGATTTATGCTTTCAAACTGACAGTGTTGTTTCCCATCCAGACCAAACGTTTTTCAGGTAGTGTTGAGGATGAGACTAAATACATAGAGTTGATGGTGATCAACGACCATCTGATGGTGAGCAGGATTCGGTTATTATTTGAATCATTATATTTAAAATCATTTGAGTGATATTTTATTAAGACTTTTCCCCTTTGTCTCTCCATCTCCATCTCTATTCCAGTATAAGAAGCATCGTCTCTCTGTTGGTCAGACGAATAATTACGCAAAATCAGTCGTCAATATGGCTGACATGGTAAGCAAAGTATTGATCCCCTTCTTGGAATAATTGCCACAAACACTCCCCGTAATAGGAACTGATAATATACATCCACAGATTCACTGGTTGACCTTTTTCCCTTTCTGTTTAAATGATTGATCCTTCATAACTTATTATTTGTAAATTATTGATGCACACCACAGATTGATTCAATTTGATATCAATTTCATATCCCAAAAAGATGGTTTTTAACTTAACTGTAGTGCAATCAAAATAATGTAAAGCTAGAAAACGTCAGCAAATGTATCACTGAATGCCCCCCAAAATTATTTACACAAGATCCAAATGCTACCCCATTCACAGTACATTTGTAAAAACTAAGTTTTCCTTGATCTTATTTTCAGCAAAGAGTATATGCCACTATAATAAACCACGACCTGCACAGGAATTAAAACAGTGCACGCTTTTCAATCTGTCATTATCTGCAGCCTCCTGCGTCTGCTGTGCTGGGGAAAGCTGATAGGCTCGTTGGAGAGCAACAGGGTCATTGCTGTAATCTTATAGGCTGGTTGGAGAGCAAAGGGTCACTGCTGTAATCTGATAGGCTGGTAATAGGGAAAGGGTCATGTCTGTTTTTGTGCCCTTGAGAGTCGGTGATAATGTGAAACGGATGCTACTTAGCAACACACATTGATCCCATCGTAGAAGTACCACTAGCCATCTCCTTCTTTGGCTGGTGTCTTTTTTAAAAACATACAAAGGCTGGAAAGATGGTTGTGAGATACTGTAAAACCAGTATCCACTGGATAAGCCCGAACAATTGAACGTTTTGTCGCCGTATTGAAATAAATACAAACAGGTACAGCTTCAAACCAATACCCCTCTGAGCCTGTCTATTCAGCAATGCCCTCAGTCACCAGTCAGGCTCTCTGTTGTCCTTCTTTCCAATGTCTGTCTGGAGCTTAACAGATGCCCATTTCCACTTCACCACTGGCTGGGTGATTTGTACCCATCGTGTCCTTTAAAGTTACCCTCTGTTCAACCAGTTTGGCCCTTCAATGTTATTCTACTGTTGTACGGTCATGCATCACAACTTAAATTGTTGACAGTGATCACAGTTATTTTGGTCACTACATGATAATGATATCAATGGCATAACTGCCATGGGACAATAGTTTATGCTATTATTATTATGTCTTGGTAATAATAGATGTACATAGCGTGGATGCCCATACATGACTGACTCTGGCCTCCTTCTTTTAACCATCCTCCCAGATTTTCAAGGAGCAGCTTAACACCCGCATTGTGCTGGTTGCCATGGAAACCTGGGCAGCAGACAACAGGTTCAACATTGATGATGACCCTATGGTGACCCTGAAGGAATTTATGAAGTACCGACGGGACTTCATCAAGGAGAAGTGCGACTCGGTCCACCTGTTTTCGTGAGTGTTAACGTTTCTATGTTGTCTTGCTGTGTGTCTGCATAGTTATTTGGTTATTTGAGTTTGGATTTCTCCGGGCCTCTCTTTAGACATGTCTTCAATGTAATTCAATCTTTTTGCCATCAGAGGGAATCGTTTCCATAGCAGTTGGGGAGGCGCATCGTATATGGGAGGAGTGTGCTCCCTGACTAAAGGAGGGGGGGTCAATGAGGTAAGTGAAACACTGACCATTCCCTGTGGAAAATCTGTGGAGACAATCTAATCAGTGTGTGTCTTAACTATCACTCTGTTTTATTTCAGTACGGAAAAACCGACGAGATGGCTATTACCCTCGCCCAATCCCTTGGACAGAACATTGGCATCTTTTCTGACAAGAGGAGGATTCTTAATGGTACAAACATCTACAAATTGGTCATAATTGCTAGTACACATTTACTTGTTTGATTACGTAATGAATTACAAACAGTTAGACAGACTATGTGTTAAATGTGGGCCTTTTGTAGGGGAGTGCAAGTGTGATGATCGTTGGTATGGCTGCATCATGGACGATGTTGGGTAAGTTTCCTATTGTTTCCGTCAAACGTTGTCACTTGAAAATCCTTAATGACCATCTCCCGTGGATACCGTTGATTGTCATATCAATCATAGCTTGTGTTTTTGAACAATATTAGGAACACGATCGAGAATATGAAAAACTGCTTTGATTTAATCTTAAAATGAGGGGAAAACGTTGTGAATGTACCACTAGATGGCGTCCAATATCTTTACAAATGTGTCTCTTCATCAAAATCAGAATCAAAATCTAGGTCAATAGAGGAACATGACAACTTTATCACTTGAATTGTATTCTCTGTTTCTGTTAGATATCGTGATATTTGTTGTTATATAATTTATATTGGTATTTGCGCAGTTAGTTCACTTGCTTGCTTGGTAGTGTGACAGTGTGTTGGTGTGTGTCACATAGTCTGTGTCCGTGTGAGTGTGTCCACCACTTTACTTAAATACCTTTTACGTTTCCCTTCAATCCCAAATGGGACAGCAGGTGAGCTGAAGCCTGGCTAGATTGCTGCTCGCGCAGTTCCAACCAATCGGCTGCTTGGAAGGGTTGTCAGCCATCACAACCTTTGCCATTCCATCCAATAGTTACAGCCTCTGCGGCTCAGTGTCTCGCCTTAGCTTATTTCAATTTAAATGATGTCGAAAAATACAGCCTGATTGGCCTACGATGCATAGGCTGTATTTTTCATAATCATTTGGAAAACATTTATTATGTTATGTATATTCTTTAGTTTTGGGCTGATGTCACTGGGCGATCACATTTGAAGACAATAGATTGTACTGTTTCATGATTGTTGAAAGGCTCTTTCTCCTTTGCTTTGACAATGACCCCCATCCATCCTGTCAACCATCATTGTGAACCGATTGATACAGTCTGCAATGTCATTCTCATCTTGATTGAATCCTCCTCTATGCTCCTTAATGGCAGTACTGCCTTGTTCTTACTAACAGCTTATATATGGATACAGTTTGATCGGTGTTACCATAGTGAACGAGGTCATGAAGTCAGATGGACATAATGGCCCTGACCCCCACCCCCTTCTCCAAGGCCAAAAGTCAATGGTATTTCAGACACATGTGATCAAAGAGCCTCTGTCATGCCGATTGATGGATTGTTTCTTTTCTCGCAGCGCCTGCATGTTGACATAACACTCTCGCCCAACTCAGGTTTTATTTTACAGGGTCTGGAACACTTGCCTACTTCCAGTGTATTTTGAGTTTGTGTGTGTCTGTTTGTATTTATTAGGTGGGTGGGTCACTCCTTATAATCGGGGGTAATACATTCAACATTTTGTCATTTTTATTTTTGTTATTATCGTCCTAAATACTTTAATGTAAATCTTAAAGTTGCAATGCATTTTATGTTTGTCTGCACAGCTGAGTTGTAACGGACTCTTGTTCAAACGAACTTTCAGGAACGACTTAGACCTCCGTTTGAGTTTCTCTTTAAGTTTGTTGCGAAACTCCAGAGGTATGACCCAGAGGTTTAGATATACTGGCAGACAGGTCACAGAAAGGTGTTTGTAGAGATGGTATTGCCGTTCTCAAACTCGAACACACAGACAACTCAGACAAAAACACACGATTACACACACACACACACAACGTGAGCACACAACAAGTAATTTTAAATATGAATGTGTTTCCATGCCTTAAATTTGCAATTGGCTTATTCAAGTAATCAGATGACACAATACATGACACAATGCTTTGGACAGACATCAGCAGCCAGGTCAAGTGCCTGATTTGATCATTTTTCACCCCAAATACTCTTTAAAATATTTTCCACACGACAGGTGCCTTTAAATAAATTCCAAACACACATATCCAGTCTTGTTTATGCCCAGCTCTAAATTTGAATGTAGTTTAGCTGGAGAATCTATTGCATGAATAGACGTTTTGTGTCAGTGTATACCGTAAATGCATTTCTAGTCTCCGCTCTCTTTTCTCTGAATGTAACCACAGGTAAAAACGACCTACTATATGTAAGTCTCTGTTTGAGTGTGTTCTAGTGTGTATGTGTGGGCGTAAGGATACCTGTGGGTTTCTCATACTGTAAAATTGTTGATCTGAAATGTCATGATCATGACTGTATTCATTATCTCTCACCTGTCAAATTACAATGACAAATTACAAGTCCATAAATAGTATTTTTCCTGTTCACTACTTGCTTTTTTGATAAGTATTGTGTATCCAGTGTAGTTGCGTTAAGCTTTGGTTTTGTTGAACAGCTTCTACCTGCCCAAGAGGTTATCTGACTGTAATGTGGAAGAGTATTACAACTTCCTCAATAGTGGTGGAGGGGCCTGTCTATTCAACAAGCCCATGAAGGTAGTACACTGTACACACACACAAACACACACACACACACACACACAATAAAATATACACACCCACATTGACATGTATACATCTGTTCCGCACCTCGTCGACGGTGGCTCTTCTTTGTCTAGTTGTTGGACCCCCCAGAGTGTGGGAATGGCTTTGTGGAGCCAGGGGAGGAGTGTGACTGTGGCAGCCCAGCTGTAAGTACCTCTGCATAGAACAGAATACTTACTGAACATAGCTATGGTCAGCATGTCATTCGAGCCCAGCGGATAAGCTGGAAATCCTCCGTCTGTCTGATAGGAGTGCGCCAGCGAGGGAGAAAACTGCTGCAAGATGTGCACGCTGACCCAGGGTTCCAAGTGTAGTGATGGACTCTGCTGCAACAACTGTCAGGTGTGGTACAGCGCCTCCATTTTCATCAGTAGCTTCTATGAACAGAAACAGTCAGTTTGTTTGACACAAGACCATTATTCCAGATGGAGTTTATGGGCGTGGTGTGCAGAGAGGCAGTGAATGGCTGTGATATCCCAGAAAACTGCACCGGCAACTCCAGCCAGGTGAGTGAGCTCTGCTTTGTAACTGCTTTGAGTGAGATTTTGTTATTCTGCAAAGAAATATGTTAGTACAGGCAAATGTATGTGTGAGATACATCATGCATTAGTGAGGATTTACTGCAGTGATTGCCTGATTTATTTTTGCAGTGCCCACCAAATGTACACAAGATGGATGGTTACACATGTGAAAAAGACCAAGTAAGCAATATTGTTGAATAAACGATGAACAAAGTAGTTTAACAGGATGGTTAAGATTGAGCTGTGTGTTTATGTAGTCGCTGAAGCGAGTGTATTTGTGCAACTGTTTTATCGGTTAGTTTGAATTCATCTGTTATCCCCTAGGGGCGCTGCTTTAATGGCAGATGCAAAACCAAAGACAGACAGTGCAAGTACATCTGGGGGGAGAGTGAGTACTAAGTCTGTTTGTAAAATTTGTTAAAAAAGAAAAATAGCTCCACTTAACGTGATCATCGCTTAACTCTAGGTAGACACCATTCTTTGACATGCTGATGTTCGTCTCATCATCTTTCCCTCAGAGGCGACCGCTGCTGACAAGTTTTGCTATGAGAAACTTAACATCGAGGGCACAGAGAAGGGCAACTGTGGGAAGGAGAAGGATACGTTTGTCCAGTGCAACAAACAGTGCGTCTCCTGACGGCGTCGGACACCAGCATTTCCTCCTGATTGATCATATTTACATCCTAGTTTTGCAAGAATGATTTCAAGCCATCCTACTGAACTGTACACCTGTGGTGTTTCAGGGACGTGCACTGCGGGTACCTGCTGTGCTCAAACATCTCGCCTTCGCCGCGCCTCGGAGAGCTGCCAGGAGGAATCACCTCCTTCTCTGTGGCCCAGCACAGCGCCTCTCTGGACTGCAGGTGCATGCTCATCCCACCAGGAAGGATGTAGTAGGAAGCGTTTTCCTAATGGAATTACCTTAACTGAAACATAGGAAGGAAGAAGTCTGTTTTCATGCTCAACTAACGTGTGCTTCCTTGGCCAGTGGCGGCCATGTGATAGTGGATGGGGACACAGACCTGGGCTATGTGGAGGACGGCACAGCCTGTGGAGCCGACAGGATCTGCTTCAACCGCAAGTGTCTGCCCGTCCAGCAGTTCAACTTCAGCACCTGCCCTGGCACCACTGACAAGTTCATCTGCACCGGACACGGGGTAAACACACACTGACCAAAGCAAATGCACAGTCGCACACACACACACACACACACACACATACACACACACACACACTAAGAAGAAAAGCATAACTACTCAAGAGCCTTGCCCGGATTACATTTCCAATCTTAGTCCGCTCTCTATGTCTGTGGCCATGCGTGCCACCGGTTGCAGGTGTGCAGCAATGAGCTGAAGTGTGTGTGTCACCTGGGCTGGGCGGGGGACGACTGTAACTCCACGTCTCCTCTCAGCTACCTGGTGGTGGGACCTACCGCCTCGGTGTCAGGTAGGCCTGCCAGGCTCCTCACTCCCTCTCTGATCCTCAGTCCCCTCTCTGCTCTCTCTCCATATTTATACAATTATCAAGCGTTTCACGTCTAGCGCTCTTATTCTTTTTTTTCTCTCCGTTGCCCTGTTTCTTTCTCTCTCTCTTTTTCTATCCATCTCCCTCTCTGTCTAGGTCTTGTTCGTTCACGCAGACATCCATTTTACGCGTCAAGCCCTGGATTTATTTTATGAATAGTTCCTCGCTTCTCTGCTTTTCGTTTGACTCCTCATTATGTCTGATCACTAAAGCCAGCCGCATATATATTCACTGAACCACGCACGCCGTTATTTTTAAGTTTGTCATCTTTTTTCACACTCATTCTTTGTCGACAGGCCCATGTCTTTGAAGGAGTGACTTTGAGGTCAGATTTGAGTTCCTCTTTGTTGTGTTTGTCCTGTTTGTGATGTCATATACTCCTCCTCCCCCTCTCTTCAGCCTTTGTGCATTTTCAGAATAGCACTGAATTTCATGCCTTTCTGGGTTAAAGGACTAAAGTGAGGCTCTAAAAGTAGACTTGGCTCACACTAAATCTGTTTGGGCTATATGAATCCCACTTGTTTGGTCTTTGCTTCCGTCCTCTCCTTTGTTTTTCTTTCAGACCCTTTTTTCCTGAGTGCATTTGACGTTATTCTTTTGTGCCTGTGTCGATCTCAAGCAGTCTCTGTGTGTGGTGTGCATTTGTCTACTGTAG